>JAYMSP010002095.1:0-26349 GCA_036897095.1 Plantago elongata
CAAACCCCTTGTTTTCCCCCCCCCCCCCCCCCCCAAAGACACTTAAAGCGAACAAGATAAGCCTACCGGGAAAAAGTCTGTCTTGTATGCCGCCCAAAAGAAGATTACTGTCATCATCGCCAAATATGCACCTAGAACAACTCCAGTTGCAAAAATCTCAGCAAGCTTCCAGCTGTCTGGTAGTGGAGATGGTTTCACTCTATCCTTTGATATGGTCATGATTGTTCCTTGATAAAAGAATTGCAGCAGAATGTCAAAGACGCGAAAGTGAAAGAATCCGACTGTTTCATAATTCATTGAATACACCAGGCAATTTAAATTGTCCATTTGAAGCACATGGCTCACCTAGTCAAGCAGACCAACATGAAAAAGGTAGAGGACATTTGGAGAGCATTACTAGAAGCATCAATAAATACAAATATATATAATTGCTCTGCTGACTTGATATTTGCAACAGTTTGTGGGGATCTAGCTTTCACGCACACTACACCTACATGCTTCAAAGTATGCAGTGTGGTGCGCATGCATTGTGAGAGGATGAGAGAAAGAGAGGGTAGGAGAAGGGGATTGCATAAAGACTAACCATCATTCAATATCGCAATGATCAGCACCATGAAAGGCGGAAAGTCAAATTCCCATATCAAAGCCAGTAACATGAACCCAAGCTGATACATACATAAGGAAAGACAGGCACATGTATCAAGACTTGAATGGCAAAAAAAAAAAATGTGTAAACTCATTCAAAGAAGTGTAAAATGTAATTACTTACAACAATACGTATTGTGATGGAGACAGCATAGATCTGCCAAAATAAATGAAATTAATTAGTCCTGAGTTATCGTAAAATGGAAGTGCAGGTAAATTGACACCACAACTTTACTACAACCAAACAATAATTTCAGTGACAGATTTTCAAGTGTCAACAAGAATATCAACATGTACCGTGTAATTTTTCATCCTTTGGAAAATTGCCCTACTGGTCAACACAGCACTAATAATAACACTGAGTCCTGGTTCTGTAAGCACAATATCAGAAGCACTACGAGCTGCATCAGTCGCATCAGCAACAGCAATACCAATATCAGCTTTCTTCAGAGCAGGAGCATCGTTTACCCCATCACCAGTCATCCCACATATATGTTTCCTAGCCTGTAGACGTTTTACTATCTCGTACTTGTGCTCTGTCACATATTAAAGATGGCATAAGCATTGGCCTTTGGTTAAGGTACGAGACTAATCTATAAAAGAGAACAGGTCCTACCCCTCCCCCCCACCCCTCTGCACATAGGTTGCTTACACGCATGTTTGGTTTGCAAAGTTGCACAGAATCCATTTTAGAGGGTTGTACATAAGTATTTTTTGAGGGGAAATAGCCACTATACTGGCTGAAAGATACAACAGGCATCCTGAAAATATGGGTAGTAAAAACAACCATTTTCCACATGAGGTATACATTAAATATCCCATTCCGCTATTATGCTCAGTGCATAATTAAGCGACGATAAGTACCAGGGAAGACACCAGCAAACCCATCAGCTTTCTCTATGAGCTCATCAATAGGTAGAGCAGCAATAGATTCGTCCTTATCCTGTCCTAGTAAAGCTGATGAAGGATACATGTTAGTTCCCATTCCCAAACGCCGTCCAGTTTCTTTTCCTATAGCAAGCTGATCCCCTGTGATATTCAACAATTAATATCAACACAAATTTTAGGGCAAAATATTCCCAAGTATCTGATTAAAATGAAAAGATATTTGAAGACACGATAAAAAATCTAATATGATCTATGACGCTACAACTTAACTGAAGCTCCTGGCAGGTACACATTTTCCATTAAAAAAGACAGTAATCATTCATGCAAACTATAACAAAGGGAACCATGCATGTCATACTGGCAACTGGGGCTAGATGCATAATAACTGGTAAAATCTATAATCATTGCTTAAAGATGTGAAATGAGCTCATACCAGTTATCATTTTAACATTTACTCCAAGGTTCAGGGCTCTAGATATAGTTTCTGCACTATCATGTCTTGGGGGGTCAAATAGAGGCATGAGACCAATAAATTGCCACGGGCTTCCAGCACTCTCTTTCCTTCCTTCAGGAACTTCCTGAAAGCATAAAGCAAGAAAAGGAAAATAAGTAAAATTTGTGTGCAGTTTATCAAATCGTCTAATCAACTTCTGATATTATCTACGTGTAGGAGAATAAATTTGTAGAACTACAAAGCAGAGTGATGTATAATTTCCATGCTAGCAAACCTGATATGCAACAGCAAGTGACCTTAAACCTCGTTCTGCAAACTTATCTATCACGGAATGGACTCTTCGCTCTATCTCTGACCTATTGTGGGCCAGGTTTAAGATCTGCAAACAAAATTTGCGTGATAAAAATAGGAATTAGAATAACCATTTAAAATCAATGACTAGAATGAAACAAAGATTGAGGGAAGAAAATACCTGTTCAGGGGCACCTTTGCTGACCCTGTGCCATTTTCCTTCACTATCAATATAAGTCAATGCTGTTCGTTTGTCAGTGGGGTTAAAAGGCAGGAAATGTATTTCTCGTACCCCAGCACGTGCCTGTCGATAATATTTGTTTTCAATACATGTTGCAGAGCAAAGCCAAGCAGATAACTAAACAGTTAAAGACTACAGGTTCATAAAAATTAGATGTACCTCCTTCGGATCAGCCAGCATCCCAACTATAGCAGCGTCAATTGCATCCTGATTTTCAGTTCGGGAAGCTCGAGCTGCCATCAGAACAACAGTATCTGCATCAACACCTTTAGCAAAAACCTGTAAACACGATTTGAAGAGAAACAGAAGTTAAGACTTTGTGTTTGTGTGGAAATGCAAGTTAAAAAAATAAAATGCATGATCATCCATGTATAGTAGTAGTATATTTTATTGCTCAATTCCACCGTGAGAATTTGCAGTATCAGATGGGGATGTATGCTATATCCATGAAAGTAAAGATCTGCAAGATGGCAAAGCAACTTGACGTGAAACTTCGATGCTCCCACCTCAATGAGATTCTTGTCAACAGTAAGCTTGTTCAGTGTCAGTGTCCCTGTCTTATCACTGCAAAGTACATCCATGCCAGCCATCTCTTCAATAGCAGTCATTCTTTTTGTAATAGCTCCCTACAGATAGTTAAAGAGATCTTTACAAACTAGATACTTTCAAAGAAACATTATATCAGCAGAATTACAAGAACCAACATACCTGTTGAGCCAAACGATGAGAACCAATTGCCATCGTAACTGAGAGGACAGTTGGCATGGCAATCGGAATTCCTCCAATGAGGAGCACAAGAAGATTATCAATTCCTGGACGGTAATTACGATGCTGAATTGGATACATCACTACTATCTCTATAATCATCCCCACCGCAATAGAGCAAATGCAGAAGTTCCCAATTGCAGTCAAAACCTAGTGGCGTTAAAACATATGAATTGGCCTCAGCAAGATAAATGAGGTTCAGAAATTTTGAGCAGTTATAAATTTACCTTTTGAAAGTGCCCCACTTGATTTGTGCTATCAACAAGGTGAGCAGCCTTGCCGAAGAAAGTGTGCACACCAGTGGCAATAACAATGGCCTCTAATTCTCCCTGTTTGCAAGTGGAACCAGAATACACACCATCCCCAGGATGCTTTGTCACAGGAAGGGACTCGCCCGTTAAAGCAGACTGCATATTCCTCAACGAATCAATCAATAATCCAGAAAGAATCATTCAAAAAATTTAACATAATCAACAGCATACCAATAAAAAAAGCATGAAAGTTAACATACTTGATCGATTTTTAGAGGATCACCCTCAAGTAAACGAGCATCTGCAGGAACAATATCTCCAAGTTTAATGCTAATAATGTCCCCAGGCACCAGTTCTGCCGCATCTTCTTCATTCCACCTTCCATTTCTAAGAACCTTCATAAAGAAACATTTAATCGAGCAAAATGAGCATAGACGAAAACATAATCATTCAGCTCGGGAAAGCACATAACTATAGGCTAGGAGTACAAATATAAGAATAAATATCATCCAAACCTTTGCTTTTGGGGCAAGACGAGCCATGAGAGCAGCTGCAGCATTACCAGCATTGTTCTCTTCAATGAAACTAATTGTTGAGTTTATAATAAGCAAAGTGATGATACCCACAAAATCCTGCCAATCCGGAGGCCTTCCCTGCAAAAATCAAGTGGTGAATGAGATGCAATCTCCAAATCAAGATTCCCTAGTAAAATTCAAATTTAGAAACTTACGCCTCCATTTGCAAGGGCAATTGCCATTATCGCGGCCGCTTCCATAACCCATGAGAGCGGGTTCCACATAAACCCCAAAAATTTGAAGAATTTGCTCTCCTGAGAGACATTAAAAAGGTTATAACCTTCACATAAAAAACGAGCTTATTCAACTGAAATGATGCATATTCACATAGAATCATCTTATCTTTTGTCTTATGTTTTCGAAGACCCTCATTTTCAGAGGCACAATGAACATTACATAGAATACAAAGCAAGCAAGCCAAATGAGTATATGAAAAAAGTGATAATAATGTGTCTACAGGGGAATGTAATGATGAATACAAATTGAATCTTTTTGCTCATCAAGATTGCAACTTTATCTCTGGTATCTAAAAGATATACTACTACTATGGAATTGATTGGTTAAAGGTATTATAAAGCACCTTTTTCTCTTCAAGCTTGTTGTATCCGAAGATGGCCAATCTCTCTTGAGCACCCTCACTGGTAAGACCCTCTTTGGTACATCTCAGATTCTCAAACACTTCCTCAATGGGAATGTTTTCCTGCAAACACACACACCACAAAACATCAAAAAAAAAAAAAAAAAAATACTCAAGGACAAAACTTGCAATCAAAAAACAGTAATGTCAGGTATCAGATCCGTTACCAAATCAACAGTTTCTTTCAAGACAGCATCCAGAGCTTGAGGCTCCTCCCCCATCTTCGAAAATCTTCAAGTTTTTTCAAGAAAGTTTGAAGCTTTTTGCTATTTAGAGTAAAATAAAGTGGTAAAGAAGAAGCATGAACTGAGAAAAACAGGAAAAGAGTATCTGTTGAGTAGAAGTGACAGAGGGTCAACAAGGATTGGGTTTTTTAGCTGCTTGAGGAAATGCAGTCGAGAAAAAACAAAATGGGAGATGCCCACCAATACCAAATCTGCAACTGCAATAGAGTGAAACGGCCAACTATAGACTAGTAGAGTAGCAGTAGAATAGTGTAGAGGAGAGTAGACAACTGCAAATTTACAGCTTCCCCCACTACTTTCTCGTTAGTTAGTGTCGATACCCTTTAAATTAGACGTACTTACATATTCATATTTGAAATAGTAAAAATTACATTCAAATTCTAAATCTATTAACAATTTTCTTACACCTACTTGTTATACTGTTGTAGAAAGTAAAAACTCCATATGAGTTACTCGAATATTAATCTATCATCCTCTTTAAATCTACAACGTGCTCTATCAAGTTCCTCTCTAAAAATCTATCGAAAACGACATAGTGGATCTCTATGTGCACAATTTGTTGCAATATGACCATTCGTTCTACACTCATAACGATAAAGAAACCCATATATTCATGTACAAACAAAGAAAAGAAACCAAAGTAGTTCCACCAATACAAATAACACTAAAAGATAAAAAGGAAAGGGAATAACAAAAACTAGGGCGATCTGTTATGTTCAACTGAAAACTTATTTAGTTCAGTTTTATACATCTCTATTTAATTATAGTTTATACTACACTTCAGTTCAGTTTAATTTAGTTAAAAAAACTTACAGTTGAAGAGAATAAAGCGTAACAACTATTGAATATATTGTTGAAAAACAAATTTCATAAATCCAACAGAGGAGTTAATTCCGAGGCAGGGGCGCCAATAACTTCATGTGTAAAATCAGAGTTTTCAATTCAGTTCAACCAAAATTTAATTCTTAACATGCATTACGAAAACTTGTAGTGAAGGGAATGTAATCCCGAGTGTCATTTTCTAAGGAATTAACTAAGCTTTCTTAACATGCATTACGAAAACTTGTAGTGAAGGGAATGTAATCCCAAGTGTCATTTTCTGAGGAATTAACTAAGCTTAGTTGCAATTACAAACTATAACTAATAGTATTAGAAAGCCGTAAAAGTTAATTTTACTTCGGCAACAGTTGAAATCTATCTAAGATTGCAAAGAAACTAGAAAACAACTTTAATACTACAACTTATGTATTAGAAGGAATTATAGTTTGGAGACAAATAATCAACGCTAGCTAGCAGGTTAAACAATAATGACAACAGTGATTTACTATGGGTTATCACTAGGATATGTCCAACAAGACACAACACTACTTAAAGTAGCCACTTTACACCACATAAGACATGCCGGTACTATGACAATGAGCTAACCGGTTTTGTTATAGAAAATAGATAGTTATGTTGGAGTTGTCAATTACACCCAGCTACGATTACAACTAATTTAGTTCAAGTGTTTGCTACAAACCAATAGATACACATTCTCTAGGCATTCTGTTGGTAAATCAATTGTGTAATCCTAAGAAGATTTTGTTAATCAAACGCATAACATGATACGCTAGTAATCGATTAAACTAAACTAGTAAATCCCATAAAAAAACGTTACTGAATTGTGGAGCCCTAGCTAGTATGCATTTGAATCCATCATCATCACCATAACTTGGTGTTTAGCTACTCATGATTTATGAAATCATAATCAATAACGTAGATGAACAGTCAGTATCAAAATACCATTAATCAAGAGAGTCGATACAATTCTACACAAGTTGTCACAGATCCTATGTAGAGAGTAGGATTCATTTATCCAATCTTAAAAAATAAGATATCATGCTCCTAAACGATCATCAATCGTCGATTACAAGTGAACACGGTTCAATTACCTTGCAAAAAGTAGAGGAAATTACCCTAGAGAAGCTTTTACGTTGAGATAAAAGTGAAAAGAATATTATGAAGAAAAAATATTTATTTATTTTAAACAAGACGGTATATACGGGAGATTCGTGCCATCTTGATGCAAATCGCGACAGACGACATAGGAGGAGAGGTGGTGCGAGAGGAGAAGGAGGGAGCGTCCATAGAGGTTGAGGGAGGAGACGCAACCAAGGAGGGGGAACGCGCGTGGGTTGTCGAGGAAGGAGAAGGAGTCAAAGAAGAGATGACGAACAACGAGGAGGAAGAAGAGGAAGACGTCGAGGCGGAGGAGGGAAGTGGCGTGCATGGCGCGACCAAGGTCGCGCACATTCGTGTGCGGACCACGCGCCCAGCAACACGACCTTGCTAGTTACGTTGCACCAGCGCGTGTTAGTGCATAAGAGGATGGAGCAATACGTGGAGGAGCATAGGGTGGAGGAGGGACAGGTGACTATCTTCGAGGAGTCCTGGTCCGGCGATGAGGGAGACGGTGAAGGGCGGGGAGGAGGCGAGCAGTCAGGGGACAAGGAGGCCGAGTGCTGGAGGTTTCTTGGTGACTTCAATGATGGCTCGCTAAGGGCGGCAAAGCTCGGGGATGGTGGCGGAACCCTAAGCAAACTCAAAATAGTCGATAGCTCAAGTAAGGGCTCTTTGAAAGGTATTAGGGTTCGGAAAAGAAACCAGAGGAGTTTGGCTTTCAATTTCATCGCTGGAGGACTGGTTATGGACTATTGGGGTGAGGTTGCAGTTCACCTGCGAGGTAGGAGGTCATGATGCATCAATCTTGGTTGATTCGAGCTCTTGACGCAACTTAATTAACCAATCTTTCGTGGAGAAGCACATGATATACAAGGAGCAAACTCTGATACTGCTCGAGTTTCTAGCAGTTAGTGGACATCCGGTGAGATCCAACTATGTATGTCCCTACTTACCCATCTTCCTCGAGGGGATTTCGTTCCGAGCTTCACTGCATGAGCTCGAGTATGGTGGCTTGATGACATTGTGCTAGGGCTCTCATGGTTGACATCTGTAGGCACATTGATTTGGATTGCGCCAACTAGACGATGTGCTTCTTCGTGGATGGGGAGGTACGAGTGCTAAATGGGGACATGGAGGCTCAGGGCTTGGTAGGAAACATCCGACCAGCTGCGATTCCCTTGACCAGATGGCGTACGATCGATTGCTACGACAATCCACCACCAAACCCTTCTGCGGCACCATGGGACTTTTCGACTCCAACATCTTTATCTCTGATGCGTGATGCATTGCCCAAAGACCCTGTGAACTCATGTAGGTGATCTACATTTCCAATGGTGAAGAAGATCGTGAAACGCAGATTAGCCCGACAAGGTCGCAAAGAGGCAAGGCAAAGGTCCGAGCATGGCTAGCGGATGAAGGGACTTCGGGCGCGAAGAGAAAGCGTACTCTTTTTTTTTTTTTGGGGGGGGGGGGGGAGTGATGGAAACCTTTGTTTCACCGACTCATCACGAACAAATCAAAGTGGCTAGGATCCACCTAAGCACACTTATTTTATGGAGACTATTCTTATTAAGGTTTTCTTTTATCATTAGGAAATAACATCTCTATGATTATTCTTTTGACAGAGATATAAAGAAAGAAGACAATAGCTAGATTCTCTCTAGATGATAAGGCAAGTACATCTTTTATTTTATTCCTACAAATCTGTAACTACGTTTATTTCCTTCTAGAGTTCTAGACGAACTGAAATACTTTGTCAGGTAGCAAATATAAATATGATTCTTCGTGATAGTGTATAATTCTGGTAAGTGTTAAGTTCGAGGGTTAGAGAAGTTGTAATTCGTCTAGGAAGGAAGGAAGTCAAAGTAGTTTGTCTTAATTCCCTTAAGTCATCTTCGTCCAATTCATGGTAGATTGGTTGTATGTCAAGAAGGTAATAGTATTGTTCTGAGTTTCGCTGCGGAAGGGGTTCCGACCCGAGGAGGGTTCCTAGAAGGAATAAGCTCATCGGTACTTGAAGGGTTCTTCGGTACTTGAAGGTCCGTCGGTACTTGTGTGCCTGAAAGAGAGAAGGGAAGGGGTTAGACCATTTTTGGTCGGTTTGCTTAAGACAAACCGGGTTCGGACTCAACGTGGTTCAGAGGCAAGCTCAGGCTCGAACCTCAATACTTAGAGAGTGAAGTATGGAGAAATTGTTACTTACATTGAAGAGTAGATGAGCTCCTACTTATAGGTGAAAGTTTGTTGAAGTGCCTCCTTGGATGAATGACAAATGTAAGATCCGGATGCATTCGAGCTTGGGCTCGGGCTCATGGGCCCTTAATGCACTTGGCCCATTAAGTAGATGAGCCTTGAATTATAGTCTAAAGGCGAGTCGGAATCATTTGAAACCCGGGGTCGGACCTCCTTTGGGATCCGGGGTAGGACATTAAATCTTAGAACGCACTTAAGTCGTCTTAATCTGTCAATCCTTAGGTCGAACTTATTAGTACATATCATAAGTCACCCCAGTTTCCAAGTATCTTAGTAGAAGATAGTTGAGAAATTATAAGTGTGAAGTCTTTTCCATCACCATTTTAGGAGTTGACTCGGACTCTCTAAGTCCGGCTTTACCATGGTGATTTTATTCTCATCACCCTTCTAGGAGTTAGCTCGAACTCTCTGGGTCCGGCTTTATCAAGGTGGTTTTATTTACATCACCCTTTAGGTGTTAGCTCGGACTCTCCGAGTCCGGCTTTACCAAGGTGGTTTTATTCACATCACCCTTTTAGGCGTTAGCTTGGACTCTTTGGGTCCGGCTTTACCAAGGTGGTTTTATTCACATCACCCTTTTAGGCGTTAGCTTGGACTCTCTGGGTTTGGCTTTACCAAGGTGGTTTTATTCACATCACCCTTTTAGGTGTTAGCTCAAACTCTTTGGGTTAGGCTTTGCAAAGTTTGTTTTATTCACATCACCTTTTTAGGTGTTAGCTCGGACTCTCTGGGTTCGCCCCTACCAAGGTGGTTTTTATTTCTTCATTTTTTTAGGAAGAGCACTCGGCTCGAGGTTTCCACGATTATTGGACGAACACTTCTTCTCGATCATCTTGACTTCTTTTCTTGAAGGAACATTTCGATGACTGTTTTTCTGAGTAAAGTTGTTCACCAAGTTCCCCATGTCGCAATATTACTGAGTATAAGTACCATCCCCCCCCCCCCCAGTTTTCAATTATCTTAGTAGAATATAGTTGAGAAATTATAAGTGTGAAGACTTTTCCATCATCGCTTTAGGAGTCTCGGATTCCGAAGCGTCTTGAAAATTGAGTCGGAACTCGAACTTTTCTTCATATTGTAAAAAGAGACGGAGCTCGGATTTTTCATCGTCGAGAAAAAATGAGACGGAGCTTGAATTTTTCACCATCTTGAAAAATGAGGCGGAGCTCGACTTTTACACCATCTTGAAAAAATGAATTTGAACCAAAAAAATTCACAGTCTTGAAAAATGAGGTCGTAGCTCGAATTTTTCCTCATCTTGAAAAATAAAATTGAACTCGAATTTTTCATCGTCTTGAGAAATGAGGTTGAACTTGAATTTTTCATCGTCTTGAAAAATGAGTTTGAACTTGAATTTTTCTTCGTCTTGATAAATGAGGTTGAACTTGAATTTTTTATCATCTTGAAAAATGATGCAGGGTTCGATTTTTTGTTCGTCTTGAAAAATGAGGTTGAACTCGAATTTTTCTTCATCTTGAAAAATGAGACGGAGCTCGAATTTTTCATCGTCTTGAAAAATGAGGTTGTACTCAAATTTTTCTCTATCTTGAAAAATGAGACAGTGCTCGGGTTTTTTTTCGTCTTGAAAAATGAGTTTGAACTCGAATTTTTCACCGTTTTGAAAAATTAGTTTGAACTTGAATTTTCACCATCTTGAAAAATGTGTCGGAACTCGAATTTTTCTTCATCTTGAAAAATGAGACGGAGCTCAGATTTTTCATCGTCTTGAAAAATAAGTCTGAACTCAATTTTTCTCTGTTTTGAAATTAAAATGAGACGGTGCTCGAATTTTTCATCGTCTTGGAAAATGGTTTTGAACTCGAATTTTTCACTGTCTTGAAAAATGAGTCTGAACTAGAAATTTCACTTTCTTGCAAAATGAGTCGGAACTTGAATTTTTCTTCATCTTGAAAAATGAGACGGAGCTCGAATTTTTCATCGTCTTGAAAAATGAGGTTGAACTCAATTTTTCTCCGTCTTGAAAAATGAGCGGAACTTGAATTTTTCTTCATCTTGAAAAATGAGTCCAAACTCAAATTTTTCTTCATCTTGAAAAATGGAACGGAGCACGAATTTTTCATCGTTTTGAAAAATCAGGTTGAACTCAATTTCTCTCAGTCACGAAAATGAGACGGTGCTCGAATTTTTCATCGTCTAAAAGAATGAGTTTGAACTCGAATTTTTCAATGTCTTGAACAATGAGTTTGAACTCAAAATTTTCACCATCTTGAAAAAAGAGTCGGAATTCGAATTTTTCTTCATCTTTAAAAATGAGTCGGAACTCGAATTTTTCTTCATCTTGAAAAATGAGACCGATCTCGAATTTTTCATCGTCTTGAAAAATGAGGTTGAACTCAAATTTTCTTCATCTTAAAAAATGAGACGGAGCTCGGAATTTTCATTGTCTTGAAAAATGAGGTTGAACTCAATTTTTCTTCGTCTTGAAAAATGAGGCGGTGCACGGATTTTTCATCGTCTTGGAAAATGAGTTTGAACTCGAATTTTTCACCGTCTTCAAAAATGAGGTTGAACTCAATTTTTCTCCATCTTGAAAAATGAGACTGTGCTCGGATTTTTCATCGTCTTGAAAAATGAGGTGAACTCAATTTTTCTTCATATTGATAAATGAGACGGAGCTCGAAATTTCATCATCTTGAAAAATGAGGTTGAACTCAATTTTTCTTCGTCTTGAAAAATGAGAGGGTGCTCGAATTTTTCATCGTCTTGGAAAATGAGTTTGAACTCGAATTTTTCACCATCTTGAAAAATGAGTTGGAACTCGAATTTTTCTTCATGTTGAAAAATGAATCGGAACTCAAAATTTTCTTCATCTTGAAAAATGAGACGGAACTCGAATTTTTCATAGTCTTGAAAATGAGGTTGAACTCAATTCTCCGTCTTAAAAAATGAGACGGTGCTCGGATTTTTTATCGTCTTGGAAAATGAGTTTGCACTCGAATTTTTATCGTGTTGAAAAAGGAGTTTGAACTCGAATTTTTCACCATCTTGAAAAATGAGTTTGAACTCGAATTTTTCACCATCATGAAAAATGAGTCGAAACTCGAATTTTTCTTAATTCCCTTAAGTCATCTTCATCCAATTCACGGTAGATTGGTTGTATGTCAAGGAGGTGATAGTATTGTTCTGAGTTTCGATGCGAAAGAGTTTCCGACCCGAGGAGGGTTCCTAGGAGGAATAAGTTCATCGGTACTTGAAAGGTTCTTCGGTACTTGAAGGTCTGTCGGTACTTGTGTGCCTGAAGAGAGAAGGGAAGGGGTTAGACCCTTTTTGACCAGTTCGCCTAAGACATATCGGGTTCGGACTCAATGTGGTTCAGAGGCAAGCTCGCGCTCGGACCTCTAAACTTAGAGAGTGAAGTATGAAGAAGTTGTTACTTACATTGAAGAGTGGATGAGCTCCTAGTTATAGTTATAGGTGAAAGTTTGTTGAAGTGCCTCATTGGATGAGTGACAAGTGTAGGTCCGGATGCATCCAAGCTTGGGCTCGGGCTCGGACTCATGGTCCCTTAATGAACTTGGCCCAATAAATAGATGAGCCTTGGATTATAGTTTAAAAGCGAGTCGGACTCATTTGAAATTCGAGATCGGACCTCTTTTGAAATACATGGTAGGACATTAAATTTTAGAACGCACTTAAATCGACTTAATCCGTCAATTTTTAGGTAGGATTTATTATCATATATCTCTTGGATATTAACTCTAATATAGTAATAAAATGCTTATTGATATGAATTCCTAAATAACCGCTCTATGTCTATTGACTAGGCCACTGTCTAATCATGCCAATATCCTAAAAATAGATGCAATTGTTCCAAAACTTCATCAATTCGTCACATTCTTGATGAACTACTAGATAATTTGTACTACGGATTGTTAGATGAGAAAAGAATCCCATGAAAGACATATATAATTGTATATGTCGAATTTATTTAGTCCATGTTTGTTATATCATTAGAGTGGCTATAACCCCACTCAAATCAAACATTTTATAAAAATATTATAATTTTAATAAAAAATGCGACTCAAATTATATATCAACCAGTTTACGAGACATCGTATTTTTAAAGAAGTTGTATTGAATTCTTTTATGATTGGGAGATATGATTGGGTAATGGAGTAAGGTGGATATTTGGGTGGGTTATGAATGTAGTGTAGATAAAGGATGGGGAAATGTGACAGCACAGAAGCAGAATTGAAGTGGATGCACATGGACACTCGCTGGCTGCCTTTCGGCATACAGACAAACTCACGTATATGCCTGGCCCAACATATCACACATTATCATCTAACCTTTTTATTACAACCAACTCTCTCAATTCTCATGCTTTTATTCCAAACTTCTTTTTAAACCCTAAGCTCTTCATTTTCATAAGTGTTGAAGAATGGTACTCCCCCTCCCTCCAAAAACTTCATACATTAAAGTTGATGTGTAGTTTTATGTGAAAAATTAAAGTAATAACAAAAATAAAAAAGGTATAGAAAAATGTACTTTTAGTGGTAAAATTTATAATTTATATATAAAATTGAAATTGTTTAATATTTATTAGTTATGAGATAGCTTCATCTTTTAATAATGTTAAGTTTTGTGATATGATAAAACATAATAAATGTATAATTTTTTTTTTAAGTGGTGGGAGTACGGAAGGAGTAGTAGTATAATTATGAAGAGGATAAGAAGTGTCCCTTCTCAGTGTACAAAATCTCCGACATCGCTACATACGAATCCTACAATCCCACCTCTAATACTCATGATTTAATGCGGAAATATAATACTTACTTCAAGATCAGTCTCTACTAGACCACTTGGAACGATAAGGGTTGAAATCGTGTTAAATCGCTCTTCAATACTGTGATTATGTTTTAGTACAATTTATTTACCATCTGGCAACCATTTCCTCTTTTCCGATCTTCTTGTTCTTTCTTATTAGAAGATTGTGCATTTCAAATAGTTATGGTAAAGGCTTACGCTTATCATTTGAATAGAATTATTTTAATTTTTATATAAAACATACAATATAAATTGAATTTTTCAATTTACATCGTATCTCAAGCAATCACTAATAATCCACCGAAATCTTGTCGGAGAGTGTGCAAACATATACATACTACTATATTTCTTTTACGAAGGTAAGAATATACTAATGATACTCCAAAGAGGTACGACAAAGTATAAGAAACGTTGAGTACCCGACAATACAAGTGAGAAATTAAAAGTTGGATAAAACGATGCCCGTCGATACCTCAATTACAAGACAAAAGGTACTACAAAATATTAAATAGATGAGAATTTTATATACATGTTGGTATTTAAACAAAAGGTACTCCAAAGATGGTGATTTCATATACATAAAATACTTCCTTCATTCAAATTTAAATTTCACATCTCAATTTAAAAGGTTTAAAAATCAACTTTTCATCAATCAATAAAAGATCTTCTTATATTTTATTAATAATTTTTTATTGTGAGAGTGATGACTCAACAATGATATTGATCGTTTAACAACTCAGATTAAATATATGAAAATCTCAACGGTGGTGATCAAATTCAAGATATGAAAAGTTAAAGAATTAGTTAGGCATTTAACTAATTCAATTTCCTAATTTTAGGAGTTTTAGGTAGTTTTCTTATACACAAATATTATCCGAATGATTTTTCTAGTTTTAGTTGGATTTGGTAGTTGGTTTCTCTATATATAATCAAGGGAGCTTATTTGTTAGTTAGATCAGATCTGAACCTTCATTCATCATCATATGAATTTAGGATCTTACTTCGGAGAATAGCATAATAGGTTGGTATTATATTCTTATGTGGGATTGTTCTTGTTACGTCGTATGGTTTTAATCTAAGGCTCACTTCTCTTCAACTGAAAATCACATTACTTCAGTTCAGTTCAGCTCTACTTAGGCTGTGTTCTCTTCAACTGAGATTTACTGAACTGAACTAAACTGGACAGAACTGGAGTAAGGTATAAATTATAACTAAGCCGAGTTGAACTGAACTGGACTGAATTGAACTGAAGTGATTTTCAATTGAAGAGAACACATCCTAATAGTTATAATTTATACTACACTTCAGTTCGGTTCAGTTCAGTAAATTTCAGTTGAAGAGAACAATGCCTAAGGTCCTGTTTACCACTAGCTTTTCAGTTAACTTTTCAACTACATGAACTTTTTTTTAATAAAAAAGCTTGTTACGTGAACGCGCAGCTTTTTAAATAGCTAGCTGGTTTGAGAACCTAATCAAGTTAGTTTGTTGAAAGAAAAGCTACCCGACCAGCTACCAACTAGCTACCTTTTCAACTAGTTTCGCTAATTAACTATATATCAATAAAGATTGTTGGTTGATCTTTGTGGACGTAGGCATTGTCGAACCACGTTAAATCTTGTGTCCCTGACTTTCTAAATTTGGTTCATTGTTTGTTCGATTATTATTTTTTGTCATTGTCACACATTCCTCAATTGTTGAACTTAACATTTATATATTATTCCTATTATTAATAATTAATTTATTATTATACCTCTTACTTTATTTACTTTATTTTGTTCTCCTCATTTAAATGAAATTAAATTGAACGTATATATTAAAAAAATTAAAAAACAACAACGCCAAAGCTGAAAGACTTGGGCTATGTTCCCTTCCAACTGTAGTTATCTAAGCTGAACTGAAACAAAATGAACGAAACTGAACTAAATCGTAGTAACTCTCTCAATCCCAGCTTTATATTCTCGTATTTCATTTTAGTCCGTCGCAACTTCATCTTCACATCCCTTAAATCAAAAATCTTTCTCTTACTTTATTCATGTTTTTCCTACTTTATCACAATTTATCCTACTTTATTCACTCGTTTCACTACTTTATCACCTTATCTATTATTTTATTTACTTTTTTCTTAATACTTATGTCCGATATCTAGAGAAGATGAATTCAAGGCGTATAAAATATAAAATATTAACTAAGCAGAGTTACATCAGATATTTTTATAAATGAGATAATAAAGTCATACTTTTATATAGAAATTTAAATCCGCATGCGGATCGAATAGAGTATTATACTAATTTTTAGAACCGATGAGGAATTGATATCCATCCGGATTCCGGGTATCTTATTAGATGGTCCAAGCAAGGTATCGTTGTAATTGGAATGATCTGTAAAGTGGTGTTTTCAAGAGAAAAGGTTCAGCAGTCAAACTTGGAGTCCTTATAAATAATTGATGTTTTCTTCTCCCGCTGGATGGTTGTGACTTGTGACTAATTGTGACTTGTGAACGGGACCTCAATGAATCCCTTATATATCCATTTGGTCACACATATATATATAGATAAAATAAAATTATCTCTCAACAATTTATCTGTTTTCCGCATCTTTTCTTTTCAGTATAACAAATCCATCCACCTTTAGTTTTTAACTTTGGAATATGTTGGGTTCAAATTTGCATGTTATTTCCAAAAATAACAAACAGTTTCCTTTGCAGACACAAACACAACATGCTTTGGTTGTCTTCTTGGAGACTCAACTTGAAGATTTCATCGAGGCTAAGGCAGGCTTTCTAGGAAGTATGATTATAAATATTGTCAAACTCATAACTATTAAAGAGGATATACTGTTAGCTAAACATAATTATACTCGTTTTATGCTGAAAAATTCACTCACAAGCTGTGACGCCTTATCATCTTCACATATAATTATCGATAATAAAATATATTTTAAACGTGCAAAAGTTTTGAAGAAAAATAGTTTAACCACTTTTACATCACTACAAGAATACCAACACTTAACAATGATATTGAACGACGGATAAGATCCGTCGTACTATAGCGACCAATCGCTACCGTCTCACGACGAATAGTATCCGTCGTTGTATGACGATGGATAATTTATCCGTCGTAATGTCTAATGACAGTTACAAAGTATCCGTCGTTGTGTAACGACGGATAGAACTATCCGTTACACCCTTTGACCGGAATTAAATAAAATAAAAAAGAAAAGAAAATGAAAGTTTACGACGGATAAGTCTATCCGTCGTAGGTTAACGGATAGTTTTATCCGTCGTTAACCTGTAACATAATGGGCAAAGAGAACCCTTCTTCCTCACTTCTTCACTTCTTCTTTTCCTCTTCTATCCGTTTCTTCACTTCGGGTTTTTGGGTTTTCCGGCTATAGAGGGTGATTCCGGCCAAGTGAGGTGACATTACGAAGCTCGAGTGGCAGGGAGCGTAATGCTGAATTCAATTTCAAATTTCATCTGCTCTTTCCCCTGGATTCGAGGTATTTAGGCTAACCCTTACTATTTGAAATTTAGGAAGTTTCATACTTCTATTTTGTGTGCTTAATTGAATGATTATACAGTTGATTTTAGATGTTTAATTGATTAAATTGTTGAATTAGTTGAGTAATTGTTTAATTAATTGAATTTGAGTTAATTTCGATGGAGTTGAGTAATATATGTGTATATGGGGTAGGGATTAGAATTATGAGATTTAGTTTAGTGTTAAGACAAATTAATTTGTTTGAAATTTTTGGGAATTATGTTAATTTCGACTAAGTTGGTTAATTGTATGTTATGGGAGTACACTAGGTAATTCAAGTTTGAGTAATTGTATGTTTATGTTAATTTATATTCGCGTCAACTTATCCGCCGTAGTAGTTTTGAGACCATTTGATGATTATATTTTTAAAATATTTTGCATATAAAATGTGTAGAACTTTACGTAATAAACTGAAATGTAGTTCAAATTTAGTAAGGCCTAATAAACTTAGACTTCTCAGGTTAAAAACGAGTACCGATCGGGAATAGGTGTACCGTCGTAAAGTTAATGGGAGAGTTCGATGGAGTTTTGTGAAAGTGGTAGAAGCTTTTGTTGAATTTGCAATGTCACATCCGACATGTGTAAATGATGGGTTAATAATGCGCCCTTGCTCATTGGAAACATGCGGCAACAAACAATTTTTGATTCTGCAACCGTAAGTTTTTCACTTGAAACAGAATGGGTTCATGGATGATTATGAGGTATGTGATCGTCATGGTCAGGAAACAAGATATTCTCCACTGTATTTACAATGGAGGGAGATGCAGGGGTTGGGGTATCTCATGTGGATAGATCTGTTGTAGTGGAAGTAGTGTAGATTGGAGCAGTACAACTGACTTAGGAACGGAATCAGTAATTAGGAGAAGTTTAATATCTAGTTTGATTATTAAATCTTAGATGAGTTTGACTCGGAATGTACTAGCTAGGATTATATGAAAGATCGAAAAAACATGAGTTGCATGTAATTTTGAAAAATATTGAATTATTTTAATGTAAAATGCATGTAATTCAGCGTGTCATTAGAGTTTCAATATGAATTTACGAATTAACTAATTATAATGTGAAATGCATTTAATAAAGTATTGGTGATAATTTAAGATGTAAGTTAATAAATGTTCTACTACTAATAATTGAAGACGCATGTTTATACAGTATTCATCAATTATGAATTCCGAGCGAGAATGGATGTACCAACAAATTGTTAATGGGAGATTTGAGGCAAGTTTCATGGAAGGGGTTGAAGCTTTCATTGCTTCTGCAATGTCACATCTGAGTGGGGGTGATGATGTGCCCTTGTAACCAAAAAAAATGTTAAAATAGCAAATATTTGCCTCATGCAACGGTGATGGACCATTTGAAACGTAAGGGGTTTGTACTTGAGTATTTTGTATGGACCTCTCATGGTGAGACACCAGTACAGTTCATGGACTATAAGAACTTGTTGAAACGTAAAAGAAATAAGAAAAATTTGAAGGGAAATACTACTAGTCCAACGTCCAATGCTAAATCTGTTTGTGCTCGAGTTGAGCAAATGGAGTATGATGCTGCTGGTCCTGAGTTTAATATGGATGATAATACGGAGCCTAGAACCGAGGAGGATGTGGAAGAGCCACCAAATCCGGATGATCAAAAGTTCTTTAACATGTTGGAGGCAGCAACGAAGCCTGTATATCTGGGGTGTCCACTCACAGAGTTGTCTATGTTGGCTCGGTTAATGGCTTGTAAGAGTGATGGTCATCAATCTGAAGCGAGCTTATGGGTACAACTAATGAAGGAGCTGACACATGACCAAAATTTAGTTCCTAGTAACTTTTACCATGCTAAGAAGAAGATGCGGGGAATGTGGTTGCCTATGGAAACCATAGATGGTTGTCCGTAAATGTGCATGATCTACTGGGGCGATGATGAAAATCTACTGGAATGCAAATTCTGTGGCAAGGCTCTCTACAAGCGTTACAAGGAGTTTGCCTCAAACAACGCTAAAAGAAAATCTCCCCCATAAGAAAATGTGGTCCTTCCCTCTAGCACCTCGTCTAAAGGGGTTGTACGCTTCAAACGCTTGTGCTGATAAAATGCGGTGGCACAAGGAGAGAGTTAGGGAGGCGGATGTTGCTGATAGAACGGAGCACCCATCAGACTCGCCGGCATGGAAAGAGTTTGATAATACATTTTCGGAGTTTGCAGCTGAGCCTAGAAATGTACGTCTAGGACTTTGTACGGACATGTTTAATCCGTTTGGAAAATACCGCAAGTACTCTTGTTGGCCAAATGAACCGTTCATGTTCATTACTGCTTTGGTGCTTGGGCCGAAGGATCCAGGGCAAAAGTTTGATGTATTTCTACAACTCCTAATCAAGGAGCTGATCGAATTGTGGGAAAAAAGGTATTACAGCATATGATGTGTCAACAAAGAAGAACTTTATCTTGAGAGCTGCATTGATGTGGACAATAGTGATTTTCCCGCATATTTTATGTTATCTGGAAGGAAAACTCCGGGTTTCAAAGCTTGTCCACATTGTTTGGAGGACACTGATGCATTTAGATTGAACGAGAGCGGGAAGGAATGCTGGTTTGAATGTCATCGAAGGTTTCTACCAACGAACCATCCGTTCAGAAAGAACAAGACTCAATTCTTGAAAGGCAAGGTTGTGACTAAAAGCCCCCCCCCCCCCCCCCAAAACAATTTACTGGTGCACAAATACTAGCAAAGATTAAACCACTAGATCTAATGAAAGTAACCGAACTTGGGTAGGAGAAGCATAACAAGAGAATTGAAAACAAATGTGGATGAAAGAAGAGAAGCATCTTCTGCGACTGCCTTATTGAAGCAGTCTTCTATTACGTCACAATTTAGATTTCATGCATATTGAGAAGAACGTGTTCGAGAATTGCTTCAACACGATTTGAAACATCCCTGAAAAAACAAAGGATCACGTTAAATCTCGAACCGAGTTGAACACATGGTGTGAGGCCAGAGCTGGCCAAGAAGAATGAGAAGGGGTAGTGGCCCAAGGCATGTTTCACAATAGACACTCAAGCTAGGAACAAACTGTTCGATTGGGTGAAAGGATTGAAGTTTCCCGACAATTATGTATCGAACTTGGGAGAGTGTGTAGATTTGAAGAAGAGAAAGATGTTTAAGATGAAGAGTCATGACTGTCATGTGTTCATGGAGAGGTTACTCCCAGTTGCTTTTCGAGAACTGCTGCCTAAACCCGTGTGGAGTTCTCTGACGAAGTTGAGCTTATTCTTTAAGAATTTGGGAAACATGATGGTTGATGATGATATGTTAGCAAATCTTGAAAATAACATATCATTTTTCTTATGCAAGCTCGAGCGTATATTTCCACCTAGCTTCTTTGGTTCTATGGAGCACTTGCCTGTCCACCTCCCTCATGTAGCGAGGCTTGCTTGACCGGTTCAGTATCAATGGATGTATCCATTCGAGAGGTAAGGAAAAACCTATCTAATAATGTGTACATTTATTTCCTATAATTACAATATTTTACCTACACTATACATGCATTCCAGATACCTGGGCAAATTGAAGAAGTATGTCAGTAACAAAGGGAAACCTGGGGGAACAATGGCCATTACTACGTTCGAGATGAATCTGCAACCTTCTGCTCCTATTACTTTGGAGATGATGTGTTGACAAAGACATCTAGACCGGCTAAAAATGTTGATACATTCGAAGTTGGAGAGGATGCTATTTCTGTTTTTAGAAAGTTAGGGAGAGAAAAAAATACAATGTATTGAAATGACGAGATGGAGTTCAACGCATCACACTATTACGTCCTAACTAATTGTGCTGAAGTAGAAAAATATATGATGATTTTTGTTGGGTAATATCTAATTCATGAATATATACATAATGTATTACTTCACAATAATTTCAAAATTCGAAATAATAATAACGAATGCATGATATCGTCTCAACAACATATTCAAAGACCATTGTATTGCAAAGAATCCAATTTTGGCAGATGATGAAATTGAAAACCTGCTAGACGAGAAGTTGCCTGAGCAATTTCAAGATTGGTTTAGGGACTATGTTCGGGATCTTGCGAATGAAGTCAATTGTCTTTACTTAGAGTCTCTAGTTGAGGGTCCATTGAGAGTTACCCACACATTCCCATCATATATAGTGAACGGTATGAGATTTCACACAATGAATTCTAACATGGTCATGTCCACAAGCAATTCTGGGATGTGTGTGAAGGGGGATGCTCAAACCTCACCAGAAAACTTTGACTTCTACGGGAAGTTGAAAAGAATTATTCGACTTGAATATGCATGATTGCTTTTGAAAAGAATAATCATGTTTGACGTCGACTGGTATGATCACACTCCAACTGGTACTCGAACCTTTTATCCCGGCTGGTCATGCAAGCCATGTCGTTTTCTTTGAATATCCAAGCCTGAAACAATATAAGACGGACTAGTTAGCTACTATATATAAGAGCACACTGCAGGGTAGAGTATATTCACAAAGACAAATCTACTACCAACTCGTGCCAAGGAGTGTCTGCTGGTGATACAACTAGGAATCATGTACACGCAACTAATGAATACATACAACTAAATGACGATGAATATGTAGATTTAACTAATGACGACGAAGAGGGTATGTGTTTTCTATATTTAACGTTATTTGCTGAATATCCTAACATGTATTTTACTACTTATGCAATGTATATGTTTCACTTCACTATTTCCAGTTATATCTTTACTATACAATATTCTTTTCATTGTCAAATTCTCTTTCAGATGTCGTGCTACAAGAAGTGTACATACCGCCTACCCAAGACTAGTGGGACCCAGAGTGGGAACAGACCGAGTGGTAGTAGTCCTCCACTCGATGACATTGGTGGTAGCAGCAGTAAGGGTGACACTCATGTCAGCCAGACCCCACCTAGTTCTGGACGTGAGAGTATGTCTACATCTCCTGATCTTGAAGAGTTCCCTGACGATGACTGCCCTTATGTGCTAGAGATAGTAGACGGAGCCAAGTACCTAGGGAGGCCGGTTATGTTCATTAATGGTCCGGATAAATAAGTATTTATTCATGTGCAAATACATAGATGATGATTACGTATAAATGAAATGACCTTCTCATTTACTAATAAGCATTTGATTCATTGATATGAGCAGGTTTTGGCTGAAGAATGTATCTGAGGAGTTGACTAAGATCATCAAGACTCGTAGGGAGAAGCCCGATGAAGAAGGAGAGAAGTGTTCAACGCTCAGTGAAGTGACCAAGGATTTCTACTTTGACGAACTCAGGCTAAGCATTTCCACTTAGAGTCTCTAGTTGATAAAATTTTGTTCTTCATAATTATGTTTGTTAAATGACTGAACTTTGGTGATATGTTAGTCATCATTGTGTTAGTAAATATAGGACTGTTTACATGTGTGGTATGTTAACCACTGAACTTGGGTGATATGTTAGTCACCATTGCGTTAGTAAATTGTAGAACTATTTGCTTGTGTGGTATGTTAGCCAGTTAACTTGGGTGATATGTTAGTCATCATTGTGTTAGTAAATTGTAGGAATGTTTTCACGTGTGGTATATTAACAACAGAACTTGGGTGATATGTTAGTCACCATTGCATTAGTAAATTGTAGAACTGTTTGTATGTGTGGTATGTTAGCCATTTAACTTGGGTGATATATTAGTCACCATTGTATTAGTAAATTGCAGGACTGTTTGCATGTGTGATATGTTAACCACAAAACTTGGGTGATATGTTAGTCACAATTGTGTTAGTAAATTGTAGGATTGTTTGCATATGTGGTATATTAGCCACTTAACTTGGGTGATATGTTAGTTACCATTGTGTTCGTCAATGGATTTAAAAAGTTCAAGTTGTATGTTATTTGTATGATAGCTATTTGAATTGATGATCTGTTTGTATGGAATTGATGTAGAAAAAGTTCTGCATTCCCAATCGAATGGTTAGTTCGATGTGGTCTGTCTTTGAGCGTCTAGGATCAAACTAGTAAAAGTGTTATGTCCACGACATGAAGAGACGCTGGCTTAAAAATCCTGAGCACTTGACTCCTGAGCAATGACAAGAGTGGGAAACGTACTGGCAGGATACCTACGTGAAAGACACCTCTTATAAGAATCAACAGAACAGGCTAACTGAGCTGCGAGATGAAAAGGGCACCGCTAAGCACCACTACGAGTCTCGCGATGTTGTTACAGATGAAGTAATGTCGATAAGTTTTGTTTTAATTTTACTTCAATCTAATCAATTCATTTTTCGTATTTTATAGATTTGTTTGAATAATTTATCACCAATGATTACTTCACAAATTAACAATTATAACTTGATTGATCATGTTTGTACAACAACTGGCTAAGGAACCGCGAACACTCCTTCAAAAGATGGCGAAGGAAAAGTCGAAGGTAGATGTTTGGGTAGACGAGACGGCCGAGCGGCGGTACAATCCTTTATTTACAATTTCATACTTCTTTTTTAAATTTCTACTATAATAAATAGATGTTTACTTATACCAGTATCTTATTTCATATGAATGTTCTAAATATTACAGACTGAGATGCAGAGGAGGATCGCCGAGAGGACAAAGACTAAGGAGTTGTCCGTTGAGGCGCATGATTGTATCTTCCTAGAGGTGAACCCACCAGACGAGAAAGGTCGGGTTTATGGAATAGGGAGTCTAGGGAAGAAACGTGCGGCCAGCTTCTCCATTGGTCAATCATCCTCATCGAAGTAAGCAGGTTGCCATTACACTCAGCAGGAAGTCGATGAAATAAGCACTCCTCTACAGCTTGAGATTGATTCTCTGCATACCAAGTTAGAGGCACACAAGGCCAAAGTAGAGCGAGAGATGGCTGAGATGAGAAAGATGATGGAGCCAACGTAACCGTCACCCAGACGATGATGATCAGTAGAGATTATTTAGTTCTTATTCTAATACATTGAACTCTTCTACCTCTTTAGGATACTTGAACTTTATACAAACATGTTTACTTTGATGAATTTCTTTAATTATGATATTTTATTATGAACCTTTTTATTCATTTAGAATGTCTTTTTTTTTTATAAGTATTTGGGTGACATAACAGGTGCAACTTGACTGGTCAGGTGCAGGAAATTCAAAAAATAAAAAAAATAAGTAAATAACAATGGATTTATCCGCCGTTTTAAAACCACGAATTAGGAGAACTACATTAATTCGTGTTAACGATGGATAAGTCATGACGGACAATACTTATTTGTCATTAAACTTTACGACGGATAGTTATTATCTGTCGTTAAAGTGTGCTGGTGGATAATTTATCCGTTAGTAAACTAATGACGGATGGTATTTATCAACGCACCACTTGATGGATAAGTTTTATCCGTCGTTAGAATTTATGACGGATTAAACGATCCGTCATTACGGATCTAACGACGCCCGTTTTTACAATGGGCGTCTAATCCGTCATTAGTCCATCGTAAGACGGACTAACGATGGATCGACGGGGTCCTAACGACGGATAAATCCGTCGTCAGGACCCCGACTTTTTTGTAGTGCATATGCATACCAGCAAAATACATTTCATACGTAATAAATCTATTTTTATAGAACAAAAATCTTTTCATGAATGATATGAAAATAACGAGCCGAGGGAGCAGTATACACACATACGTATCCCATTCGTACATGGGAGAAACCGATTACATAATCATCAGCTAATCACAATTAACTTTTCATCATTTCCTGATAATTCACGTATATATCATAACACTGTAAATTTTCAAATTTCATATCACAACTTCACCATATAATTCACACATATTCATAATCAAATACGCTAGCACCATATTAATAATAATCAAAGGATAACGCATATTTGTCAAACAACAAGTAATCAAAATTATTTAAAAGAAATTAAATAACAAGTTACTGAATATACTTACCATCCACCGTCAAAGTGTTACTAGCGTTAATCGCATTATCTGGAGGTGCTAAATAATAATTCACGACTTCAATATCTACAAATTCCACTATTTCAGATCAATTCTACCTATTCCTAACTCTGTTTTTCAGTTTCGATCCACTTGCCCTCCCTTTTCAATTCATTTTTTTTTTATGTGAAGCACTGGAAGTGTTGTGTGTGAATAAGGTATGTGTGCGCAATATACTGATCATTAGTAGTGAGGGAAGAAAACTTCCTTCGTGATTTGTGTGTGTGTGTGACAAAATTGTGTGTAGTGGCTAGAGATGAAATTAATTAAAGAGTGCAATTTAAATGGCAACAGACATTGACTCTAGATAAATCCAGATTGAGCGGCGGCGGTGGAGGAAAGAAAGTGAAATTGAGGCGGTGAATATAAAACCAACGATCAAATATAACCTAGCACGAGCCTGCTTGTTTTAGTTTTCAAAAACACACCTAGCACGAGCCTGCTTGTTTTAGTCTTCAAAAATACGATACCAAAGTTTAAGAGGCACACTAAACATATACTATAAATTCATACGGTTTGTATTATAATGTCCGTTCTTCATAAGAGCTCGATTAGATAAAACGATTCAAATTAAAGGTGGTACCAAACCAGTCCAAAATTATATAAAACAACAATAATAATTAAAATTCAATTTCGATCCCATTGTAACAATTGACGTCAAGTTCATTTAGTGTAAATATAACATATCATATAATATAATTTATTTACTTGCACAAATAAGATCACGTGATATCACATATAAAAATATTAAAAATTTACTTAATGTTAGTTAAAATATATTTATATTTTTAAAAAGGTCTGGGCGTGACACAAACTGATTTACTACTATATTTACAGGATCAGGCAGGTGATT
>JAYMSP010002096.1:0-26347 GCA_036897095.1 Plantago elongata
ATCAACTAACAAGATTGAGAAAGAAATGAATAAGTTATTGGAACAGACATGAAATCAAGTTCTAGACTTATTCGAGTTCCGTGAATGAAAGGACCGTATCATCATTAGAGCCTTACATTACAGGTGGTTGGTATATCCTCACAAACGTCCTTATATATTAATATTGTCCGGTAAATTGTCTAGGAGTTTCGTCGTGAACTTAATTGTATTAGTGCTTAATATATAAGGCTCTATGGGTCACACTATATGGAGTATACTTCACCAAACTATGTATGTTGATTAGAATATTATTTATTGTAAATAATATGAGAATAATTTTAATTAGTTCAATTGAACTTGAACAATTAAAATGAAGTGTTATAGTTGGACTAATTTGGAATTAGAGTCCAATTTATAAAGTTAGGCTTGGACTATATGAATTGGGTCAAGAAATGAAACAAGGAAGAAGGCAAATGGTTGGATGGGCAATTCGGCCCAGCATGGGTTTGTTTAGGGCGCGTTGAAGCCACGTGCCCGAGGCTTTATGCCTGGCGCGTGGAGGCCACGCGCCAGACGTTACAAATGATGGGGACGTGTTGTCCCCATCACCCCACTCCCCATCATGCCTTAATGATTAGGAAATGATCACTTCTTCTTTCTGCTGGTTTTTGGCATTTTTCAGTCTTTCCAATTTTGACTTTTCAGGGAAGTGAAATACAGTGTAGTTTTTTGGAGAAAAATACACAACAGAATAATTTTGTGAGGAAACAAAATATTCTACAAGAAACAAAAACAGTGAAGAATAATTTGATTGATTCTTCCCAATACACTTCACAACATCCAAACACAAGAACATCCTAGCATTCTTCTTGGTAAAAGGAACTCATGTGGATACCGAGGTTTGAGGAGAAACAAATAGTCTGGATTTGCAGGAGGATTGGGATTGCTCGGAGAGGATCTCGAAGCTGACTTTGCTGACCCGTGTTGCACACTGACAGCTACAAACTGGAATTGCTATCAAAGTAAGATTTCAGTTTATTCAAGCACGTTAAATTACTGTTATCATGTTGGTCTAAAATATTTTAAAATTCTGCTGCATGTGCTTAGAGTACAATTTGACCGAATATACCAACACAAGGTGCACCTTTCTTTTTGAAAATCCATCTAGAAGAACTTCAGAGTTAAGCGTGTTTGCTCTGGAACAATCTTAGGATGGGTGACCAACTAGGAAGTATCCCAGTTCGCGCACGAGTAGGGTCAAAGTGTGTGGGAAAGGACTTTTGTTGATATAGTGAGACCAACATATCACCCAAAGAGTTGCCCCTAAATAACCGTGCTGGTCCAAAGGATCAGGGCTCGACCGATTAGTGATCGACTAGTTACAAGAATAATTAATATCATTGTTTTAATGACTTGCATTTTTTTCCAATTTAAATTAGGGTTTAAACTAGTGTGAAGGAATGTTTTAATTCATATGGATACAAAAACTGGATCCTAGTTTTTTTCGTGATAATTAATTTTGTTAAAATTGAATTAGTCACTGAAAGAATATAAAAGTAAACTTATATGTTATTATTGAACTAATAGGATTTAAAATTTAATTAAAATATCTAAAAGGAGTATTGGATGAAAATTGATCTTAAAATTTATAATATAAAAGTTATACTGATTTTCATGTTTTCGCCTTAGAAACCACTCTTCATTATATTTCGACCATTGTAAAATTTTACGATTTTTAAGCACCAATTATAAATATAAATTTATAAATACAATCACATTAATTTTAACTTCTAACCACTCTTATAATATGTTAAATATATTTTTTAAGGACACTATTCACGATCATTGCGAGAACCTATTGGACATGATTCTTTCAATAAAAGGCTCACAGACCATGTTACCAATAAAATCACCCATGTTATTAATTAAAATGTCTAGATTATTAATAAAAAATAAGTTTTGTTGTAATATAAAAAACTACAATGTTGAGAACAAAAGTGCTTTGATAAATAACATCGATGATTTTCTTGACAAGTGAACTCCATCTTTAGCTAAATCATCTGGAAACTATTTCTCAGGTGACTTCCTCCTATACAAATATGCAGTTGAATGAGGCTTTGTTCTTTTCAACTCAACTATAGTGTTTTCTCCGTCCCAAAGAATTTCATATATTTATCATTTTCATCTTTCCACAGAACTTCATACATTAGTAAAAAAAGAGTTCTTCCATCACTAATAAATAATAAACAATCAATTTTTACACACGTATTACCACTTTTATCACTAAAATGTACTTTTTCTCACCTTCTTCATTTTTTATTATTATTTTAATTTTTCACATAAAACTATACACCCCACCAATCCTAGTATGAAGTTTTCTAGGACAAAGGGTATGAATTAGAACTAAATTGAAGGAGGTTTTTATTGAAAAAAATATAACCTAATTTTGCCCTGGAGCCAAATAGAAACGGGCCTAAAACAATATCAAAAGCCAGTTGGCTTGCAAAGATTTTGCACAAAATAATACTCGGAAGAATAAAGGCCTTAACTTTGACTTAATTACAAATTATCTGCCAATCCACCACATCCAAATTCAACATTAGTATGCAGATACACTGAACTGCCTTCTTTCTACCTCCGAAGGTTTCAGAGTATTACCAAGTATTTCAGACGAATATGTACAAGTTCTGCTTGGTTATAAGCAAGAACATAAATGAATATATCATTTCTACTTGCTCTAATCCATAGCAGCTGATTTGCAAATTGGGCATGTGTTCTTAATCGACAACCACTTGCGGATGCAGCTTACATGAAAATCATGGCGACACACTTTCAGATTTCCAACATAATCCATGTTTTTGTACCCTTCCTGTTCGATCAAATTACACAACTTAGCATATTCAGTTCAGAAAGAAAGAAACTTCTCAAATCAACAAACTAACTAGCTCCTGCATGTTCAAGGTTAAAAAGTTTAAGTAACTATTGTAGCAACACTAGGAATTTAAATCCCAACCAAGAAATTAAAAAGCTCTGCCCGTATGGCTCTATGGTCAGACAAACAAACAATAAGCTCCATGTAAGGAAACGTCAATTTCATACTTGGTACTTGCGCTTTTTTAGCCTATACTTTGCATGAGATTCTCACCAGACAAATAACACATATTCCATCGTCTAGAATGAGGTCAGATGAACAATATATAGACTCGGTCAGGGATTTTGAGATGAAACCATCGGACAAGCCAGTGTTGACGTTTCCAATCCTCTCCCCAAGTGCGAGAAGCTCCTGTTAAATCCAAATGCTTGTGTTACAGTAAAAGATACAAAACATGTATGAATGAGCAAGGAGAAAAGAGAATATGAGTTTCTTTTTGTTATTATTCTATTAGTGTATTAGCCAGACCTCATAGCTCATATTGTCTATATCAAGCCTCATGTCCCTGTGCTGGTCAATTGGAGTTCGGGATCCATACATTGAGTCTACTATGACACCCTGCAATAAGGCAACATAGAGTATCAGGTTCAATCCAATCAGATGTATTACAGACTTATAGTAAATTTCGGTAATTCATAACTCCTTCAAGGACCATCCTTCACATGTTAAATAAAAGCTCAATTATATTAGCTTGCTATTCAGGAAAATATATCTTCATAAGAAGAGCACAGACACCTCATTCTCAACGAGTCCATCCAATGGGTCTTTAATTGTACAAAAATTTGTATTAGCCCTGTGGAGTTCTCTCGATCCCATAAATGTCATGTTTTGTTTTCGGCACGGAATTTACGAATTAATCTAAAAGTATTAGAGGCAGTGGATATTATTTAATTAAGTTTTTTGTAGGGTAGTATCTGAACAGAGAAAGGATACTGGGCTAAGTAAAAGTTAGAGGTATGAGTGCTATCAAAATTTTAGTTAACGACAACACATCCAGCCATTCACACCAAACACCTACGGAGACGAAGCATACCATAACAAAGCTCAACCAAAACATCAATATTCAATAACATAAATTTGAAGTTGTAAATATACATCACCTATTTTTTTATCTCCTTACATTTTCATTCCGCCCATTAGATTCTAGAGGAAACAGAGATGTCACTGTGACATTAACATGTATCTAAAGGCAGTAAAGGATGATCCCTCGCACCCAACTGAAAAGAAGAAAAGGGCAAAAGCTAACCCATCCACGGAGCAGACGTCATAAATACAAAATACGGGTTACTGAATTATCCTGAGAAAAAGGAAAAAGAAAGCTAAAAGGACACAACTTCCATCACCTATTTGATACGACCTCTTACTAGAAGGCAGAAGTATCGGGACTGATTTGGTTGTAGGAGCAAAGACTAGCATCACCAAATAAATTGCACTCCACAACATGAATAACTTCTGCCAAGTGACCAAGTCTATATATGTATACACCCTCCATAGAAAAAAAAAACATCCATTAAAAAAGCCATCTTGTTGTAAAGAAAATTTACCTCATGTGTCAACCGATCATGAGCATTTGCATCATCTGTAAATGAGCTATATCTATCATTCGAGGGTAAGTTTCTCCCATTCCTGTCAATGTGGCGCCACCTCATGGCGGAGAAAGGCCTTGGATCTCTAGCAGGATACCGCCCTGTAACCACTGTCAGGGCCTCATCTGAGGAATCCACATGTCCACGATGATGATTGCTCGAAGAAGCCCTGAAAGTTGGTAGGGTTCTTGAACCATAACCACTTCGAACACCTCTGCCAGTCTGATTTGAGTTGCCAATTATACTTGGAACATGATTTCTACTGGATATAAGATCATAACCGTAACCACTGTTCTCCAGAGAACCACTAGGTTGGCAAATTTGAGTGTTAACAGTATTTGGGCCATGACTCATGAAACTGAGATCTGTAAGCTCAAATAGGAAAGCATTCAGGGGAAGGTAAAAAAAAAAACAAAAGAAACAGAGCACAACTTATCATTCAACAAAATAGTTCGCCATTACTTACCTGGGCCAGACGTCAACCCGTGTTCAGCAGGTAATATGAAATTCTGACCCAGTTCCCGTGTGGGAGCGGGAGCATTGGGACTTTGTCCCCAGAAATCTGCAGAGTTAGGTTGGTTAGATGATCGACTAGAAAGGCGAGGATGCAAAGGATTGTTTGGAAGACTAGTCCTGGCCATATTGATTTCGGGGGCAACTATATCTCTGCTTCTCACATTTCTAAGCATCCCTTCATTACCAACGGAATGGTTATGAGCCCTGTAACTTGGAACATACTCATAAGGAGCATGATGAGATTCTGTATTATGCTTCTCCTGCCATGGGTCAGAACTGGATGAACTTCCAACATCATATCTGCTTGTAGACCCTCTCTCACAAACTGGAGGAAAGCCTGTGAATTTGCGTTTGTATGTTCTTCTGAAATTGTGTGTGGCCTGTTCATAGAAACTACCATCTGGCGCAGGAAAAGATTGCCTACCATGGTTGGATGAGGATGGATAATGAGAATAACCATCAGCGAACACAGGAACGGGCAACGGCAGAAAAGGATCATGTGAAGAACCAGGAGCTTGTGGTTGAAGGACTGGCAATTCCCCAGCCTGAATGGATGAGGAATATCCACTTGAGCTTGGAGCATGGTTCCATTGAGAAGGATAGTGACCAGCATGGACCGATGTGTTAGGGAGAGAATGATTGAGAGGATTGCTCTCGGAAGCACCAGCCCTTACTAAAGAAACAAAATAGAAAAACATGAGAAATTATTAAGCATGATTACTATCTGTGAACTCTATATTCAACAGGAAAACAATTATCCACACAAAACTCTAGGACACTCCTGATGTGAAAGATACATGATAGATAATCATTAAATGACTGTTCTTTGTTTACCTGTCCCAAATTGTTTCAAATAGCGCACGGACATAAAAAAGCATGCTGGAGCTAAGCACTGGGGCACATGGAGAACTCTTAATCAACTAATCCATAAGTTTGGCATGTTCAAACAAAACAAATGCTCTTCTAGTTTGTTCTTCCTAGGGAAACTACACCTTCCATCCCAAAAAAGATAAGTTCCTTAACTATTTTTATGGTCCCAAAATGTGGCCTCATTCCTCAATTATTCATCCATATTCAATGTTCACCAGCAACCAATACAGTATACCCAACCGAACTGCAAGTTATACAATAATAAAGTTCCTGATGGGTTATATAAGGACCTCTTAGCCCCCAATCGGGAAATATATAAATATGACAAAAGGTTATATTCATCCAATAGTGGGAATAGATACCTATAGGCACGAAAGTTTGATCCGCTTGATTCCATCTCTGGTCATTACCAGTCTCGAAATCTTGAGTCGTTTTAAATACATGCCTATGCCCCATAGCAGGCTATCTTCTGGAAAGCCAAATTTATCTTAGCAGATCAAAACCTACAAGAGATTGCACATGATCTTAGCAAGCTTATCGATAACCAGCAAACTCAGGAGCCTCAACAGAACAAATACAGAAAACATCTTCAAATGGAAACTGCAAGTAATCAGGACACCCAGTTTCCATGGACAGGTTACACCCTGATTCTCTCATCAGTAATAAAATAAGAAATACGTGTATGAGAAGGTACAGATGAAACTATATACAAACTCTGAGATACAGCAGACCAGAAACATTCACTATATAAGACGACATTCACTATATAAAACGAAAAACACGGCAGAAAAGCTTTTATCCTACATTATTTTATGTCCTCCAGAGTCCAATAACATTTGTGAGGAGCTGCTTCATAAACCAGTCTGACCTCGTGAGGATATGCAATTACATGAGCAAGTTAGAGAATTTATAAAACAGATATTTCCAATTCATTTCAAGTAATATAGGAATCATGCTTCAAGTCTACTAATACTACAGTATGAAGACCAAGTAAGATGAATAGAGCGCTACATCTCGCATGAACCTTGAAAGCATATTCCACATCCAATGAATTAAAAATATATTGACTAAGTGGTGGTCATAATTTTATCCATTATTTTAAACCTTCCAGGTAATTAACTTAGCATCATGGTAATAGACTTAACAAAATACACTTACTGGTGTGTATCAAAATGCAGCGGCATACAATCATAATAAGTGTACTGCAACCTGTCTATACCTTCTACCAGAAAATAAAGAGTGGCCTCTCTATCCAAAAAAGCATGTTGTCAACTGTTCATAACAGCCTGTCTTTTCACAGACATAAATGCAGAGATTCGCCGCCTTTTCAAACTGTGGAAGCTCAATGGTACTACCTATCAGAGAAAGGCCTGAAATATGACATCTTTCTAGAATTCTTGATTTGATAGGGAAAATTAAAATTCATCACTGATTCTTTCAAGTACATAAATTACAAACTTCCATGTTATTAGAAATGCTTGCAATCTTCTTTCTACGAGAAAGATGCAATCCTCAAGAAAGAGATCATTAGTATGTAGAAGATGTGCAAACTAGTATCAATGTTACTGTATTCTCATTCTATAGAAATTATCACAGTTCTTAAAATAAAAAGAGAATCTGGAAGTAACACATCTTTCCTCCCCAATTATCCGAGGTCGTATCTTCAGTAAATCCCTTTTAAAATGGTTTCCTACCTTTATTAATATGAACATCCTAAATAGTAGCATCAAATATAAGAACAGAAGATCTGAACGTAATTTATAACAAAAGAAAGAAAGGATAAAGGTCTCCAGACCATTCACAGATCGAATTTCCTTTGACCTGGATGTTATATGGTTTGCAGAAATCGGAAGAAATTTTTAATCCACTTTCATACCATCAAATTTCACCTCGAGATGTCACACAGCAAAAAAAAGAAAAAGAAAAATCTCAAAAGCTATTGCCGCAAAATTGTACGGGAATATACTATAGTCTGCCTCCATTAATCAAGCAATCCTAGAGCCAAAATTACTAAACTTATCCCAAGGCAATGGAAGAACCTACTAACACAACATAAGAAAGAACATGATGTAATTTATGATATAGCTGAATCATGATCCCAGGAACCAATTCTAGACACAGGCCTGTTGAGTTAGTACATCTGTTCAGCTCAAGGGAAATTATCACTCCAAAACAAAGAAGATAGTCTTCAAAAAGCAACAACATAACAAGTCTAAATACATCAGGCCGGCAGGCCCTTTAGTTACCCTTTTGCAAGTCTGACAAATCCCACAGCCCATCTCATCTCGTTTCTCCTACTCAAGCGGACTCCTGGTCACAATTTGTGTAACTAAACCACAACTGGTGACCCAAAATCAGACAGTTCACTATGGCAGAAAGAGTGAACTACAAGTATATTACCAAATCAAAGGAACAGTAACTGCTACAACAAGCAGATAGATGGAATTCCATAAGCAGCTACTATATGTGCCCGTCACACATGGGTCTCCATGTATATGTTAAATATGTTTACAATATAATCCACAATTGTCCATTGTACACTCTCGTGCCGACGATGCTCAATCGAACCATTAAGAATTCCGCCTCGAGTTACTCCGTCCGTGCTATAGACTATGGATCGAATGTTATCATTTCTAAGAGAATATATCATGGCTTTTTGGGCATTGATGTTCCAGGAAAATTGTCTGACATATGTCTCGTGACAACGAGAAGGCCCAAAACCACCAAAATGCGGCTCGTAATACATCAAGGATCATTGGCTATCTTAGAATCATTCAGACTGATGTTAATCAGGAATCAGTTGATTCTAGTAGAATAAAATTCCACACGAAACAAAGTTAGTCCTCCAGTTTTCTATATTCACTTGTTTCTTTTTCGGACTCATAAGCTGATTTGAAAGACACTGCGACTGCAACAGGTTCAACTAATATATCTCGAAGAGAACACCAGTAAGCAAAATCAAACCTGTTCATCAGTGAGCCACATAGCCCAAAGGTGCCTGCAATACCATTTGTAATTCAGAGATACTTCATATTAGAGAAGTAAGCAGCTATCCTCTAATGGTTTCCCTATCTATGCCTAGTAATTAGGAAACAACTTCTAAAAAATTTAAGAGGTTCAGTGCTTCTAAGAGATAGAAGAAACACAAAACCAAGAAATTGATGTTTTATGAAATCTAAGTGATATATCATCTTAAAGCACTGTGCACGAAACTAATTGGTGAAGAAAGAATATTACAAACAGAACAAGGTGATGCGGCATGTGGAAATAACATTCTAGAAACTGTAGAGAGATTGAGGATGGAATGATAGAGACATCTAAGCATTAATATATCTAACCTGGAATTTATTCTCTCCTCGCTAATTGCTTTGCTAAGTTGTATACAATCTAGGCAAAGAAGATGAACAGAATACAGATATAAAAGTGTGTCAATGTCCAAAAAGGCTGGCCAGGTGACTGGAGAAAGCCCTAACTCTGAATTACTAGGCTTTGTGTATGGAATATCACAAGTCAGTAGCCCAATCTTCCAGATACAAGCACCACAACAGCAACCGGGGCCTGCATATTGAAAAAACATCTAAACCTACTTGTACCAGTTCCTGACGTAAGCTAAAGTAATACTACCATGGAGCTAACTGTTTGAAATAATTTTGACGATATACTTGTGAACAACTATTTAGTTTAAATTATATGATGACATCCCTGGAGAATTAAAGGGTGATAAACAGAAGACTAAATGTAGCTATAGTTTAATGACAACATGCCAAACTATCACTGGCTTTATTTATTTTATTTTTTCCCTTTATAATGTCTGGGATATGGATGGCAGGTAATGTTCCCCAAGGGCCTGTCCCTTCACCATCCATACTGCAATTTCTAAATGAAAACTAAGAACAACTGAGACAGTTAACACATCTAAATATGACAACAATAATACAGGGAACAGGAATATATTAATAGGATTTACACAAGACAGCCTGTAAAATCATCATTAAGGACTAAAGAGGCTTCCTCACGTGATATGATACCAATTAAAATGATTGACCACGCTGGTAATACTACAGAAATTAAAGAAAGAGCAGTGCAGGTCATGGTAAAAAATGGCATTTAATTTTTGGAAGTGTTCTGAAAGATTTGTGCCTCCAACTGGGGATCTCCAATCTCCAACCAAAATAATGATGTACCCCTCCCCATTGCGTTGAAATAAAAAGATCTCAAAAGGTACATAATATTGATACACAATGCAGGTGTCTTCATCGAGTATATAAGTTAATATTATTATGCATGCACATCATTATGCATACATGGGCATGTCTCATGTAGATACATGTAGTTATGCATGTGGACCGCACATATTGAGATGAGAGCTGGTGACAGTTGTTAAATAATACTACTATCGATGACAATTTTATTATAAATCCAAATATACGAGTTGTCAAGGTGAAGTACTTGGGTGACAGATACGTAGTAATGCCCACACACACACACACACAAGTCTTTAATAGAAGAGATTCTTCGACTTTCTAAACATTTCTTGTTAAAAAGATATTACCCTTGCTAAAGTTTTAATTAGAAATAATTTCCACTCATGTGGCTACCGTTGTCCTTGGTAGAGACAAAATCAAACCAGCATGATACTCCAATACCACTGCTCTTCCAATTTTCTCATTTTAATATTAAAGCAAAGTACGTGACTCCTAAACATTGTCCAATATTCTTTAGTATGAGCTACAACAAATGAATCAGAAAATCCTCATAACTGGAAGCTTTCAAGTTTTATGTTTTCGGCGAAGTAATATAGGTTCAGGCCATATCAAAACTTATAATCACACCACACACACACACACGCACACACACACAAGCACACAAAAAAAGTAAAAATGCAAATGTACATCTTGAGTGGTGCCTATCGCTGGGTGCCGCTAATTTTAGTGATACCCGCTTCCACTGAGAGTTGTAATAATTAATAAACTAATAATTCCACCATACAAGCTACCAACTGTAAAATCTTCCACTTAGTAGTGTGCGCCACTTCTAAGGATAAGTCCATAGTACTAGTTACTAATGGTAGCTGTACTGCTCAGCCCTGCACACATACGTATGCCCATACTACACAATCAACAATAAGAATGAGAATCATAAACAACTGGTAATATTGTTGGGGAAATCAAGAAAGGAGAAGAAAAAAGAAAATGAAGTATTGGAACAGTATGATTCCAAAATTTGATGTGACCAAGTAGTCGGCTAGAAAATTCAACAATGGAACTTAAGCCAGTCTGTAAGGTTATATGTTAGTGGCTAATAAACAAAATGTAAGTACAAAATGAGCTCAAAACAACACATCTTTGCAAAAGATACCTTACAAAAACATTGTAACAAGTTGTCAAAACATAATAACCTATGCACAGTGTAGCATTTAGGAAGCAGTTTTAATGAAGAGGCAGGAGGAAAAGGCAGGTCAATTATAAAGAATCTAAACAGTTCCAATAAAGGGTATTATGATGACTACTGATACTTACTTAAGGTAACTTCAAGTCTGCAAGGTCTTCCCTGCTCTATGAAACTCACATAAATTTTTGGTTCTGCTGTTTTCTATTCACTCCGAGACCTGGCAAAAAATATAAAAAGAAAGTTATATATATATATATATATATATATATATATATATATATATACATCTCAGTTTGGTAATTGGAAAGAAAGAATCAAGTATCAGACCGTTTTATATATAACAATGCAGGACTAAGTAGCAGATGCACTATTATTTCCAATCAAGAGAATTGAGTGATGACTGCCGAGACCTCCTTTCAAGATCCTACCACAAGGTATCATGATAATAAATCACTATAAACACGAATCAATTACTTGTTGCGCTAGCTCGCAGTTATATTTCTCCACATATTTTAACATGACAAAAGTCGTTCTCCAAGTTGACCGATTGAGCACTCAGGATCTAACTAAGTGCTAATCATTCTGATAGCACAGTGAGGTTTCGGAAGCAAAGAAAGGAAATGCTACATATAAATATAAGGACTACGTGGCCTTAACTATGGAGGAACAGGTTTTTGCACAACAAAAGAAGGGAGAGGTTATCTCCTACTGTGATGCCTATGAAGATTAGACCAAGTTAATAATTAGCTCAAATTCATAAAAATTGTATGGTGAAGAGAGATATCAAGACCGTGATGGAGAGAAGGACGTATAAAAGACTAACACGGATGCAAAGATCTATATTATGAAAAGGAAGTAAGAAACATTTGATAATGTTTGTGAAACTTAGAAGAATGTTCATAAGATTAATAAAAAAAAGGTTCAGTTTTTATACATCATGTTTGGGATTCAATTCTAAACTCAACTCGTGTTTATGAATCCAAACTAACTGGAGTTGAGTTTTGAGTTTCATATTAAACTGTGATATTAATAGGATTCAGTAGGATGATTAAAAAAACAAAAACAAAAAATTTTTGAGTTTTGAAGTTGTTGTAAATCAATTTGAGTAACCTAGTACAGAGTGGGAACAAACACAAAAACTGGGAAAAACTCAACTCGAGTTCAAAGCCCTCCTGAAATTACAAGATCATTTCATCTGGCTGGCTGAAACTAAATTTTCGGTAATTCCAGTGCAAAAGTTTCCCAAACTGGAAATAACATACTCGAAACGAAAGCGAAATCTACACAATATCTACATCAATAAACTCAGATCAACCCAAATACCTTAATCAGGGACTGGTTTGTGTTCAACAAGAAACAGTTCCAGCGACAGTTGGCTCATCGAAATATAAAATAACAAAGCGTTATTTAACAAAGCCTATGCACCAAAATGAAAACAAACATAACAAAGTTGAAAAGTACAGAAATCAAACAAGCATAATGAAACCTCGATCACGATCACACGAAGAATAATTGATGATCAGAAGCAGAAACAATCAACACATTAATTCCCATTATTTCATAAAAAAAGAAAACCTCAATAGATGACAAATCCACATACAACAGAGAGATGAAAAATGAGAAAAAAGATAGAAACCTCAATTGATCGGCGGTACTTCGATTGGATGATTGAGATGGATGATCAACACCGACTGGAAGGCGAATATATAGATTGTATACACCCACACGAAATATATACGTATAGGTTTTGTATTTGTAGTAGTAATAATATAATACGCAGAATAGAAAGAGAGAGAAAACTGTGTGAGAGATGAGATGACATGAAATGGGTAAATTTGCAATTTTTCTTTTCCTTTTCCTATAAGACGTAGTTGATCCGCTTCGAATATGGTCGGTATGAAAAGGTATACTTGCGTATTTAGTTCTAAAACTGTATAAATATAATCACTCAATTTATACCACGAATTTGAGAATTTTTTTATCATGTCGACATGGTAGGTGACAAGGAGGTGAACTCGAGAATTAGCCATCTCACCGCAACAATTCGTATGCGGACTAACAAATTTGATGGCGAATTGGTAAACTAAACGATTTTGTGGAATCTAATTCGGAAGTAAGGAGGGGAAATTGCAGCTAATTTGACACTAATACTATGCGATACCCCAAATTGAAACCTTAGTTCATATCATCAAGAACAAATTCTATAAATCCTTATTTGTAATTTTCCTTTAAATCGAACATGATCAATATGAAGAAGGAAAGAACCAAGACCGCAGTGGCAAAAATCCTTTATATCTATGAGGACGCTTACAACCAGTATAACGGGGATGTATGTGTTTTGTGTAAGAACGAAGCATCAACAAGCATAGTCCAATATACACAAAAACATATCTTCGAAGGGCTAACTACCTCTCATCCATGACCACTCACTAACAATTCGTGCAGTCAACTATTAATCATTGTTGCTCTAAATAAATGTAAAGCTCCAAATAAACAAGTTCATCCTACATAAAAACAGATTCACTATCATTCAACATACCAACAAATATAAACAGTTTCAACTTAACAAGTTTAGGTAACAACACACAACTACAATATACGAACTAAAATCTCCAAATGATAGTGTAAACAAACACCATATTCATTGTTATAAGAAAACACCATACCAACATAGCACTGCTCAATACATCACAATATCAAACCCAATTAGAAAGACGGAACATTCAAGAAGCTAAACATAGCTACAAAAACATCATGTACGAGGCCATACCTTAAATCCTTTGTATTTCGACAAGGTAATCAACAACTTCAAGCTTTCGAATCATGTATTGAATAACCAACAAGCATTGAATCAGCAATACATTTAAACTTGCAAAATAATAGTCAAATACGACTTCAGCTTGGAGAACATAAAACAAAAAGAAAACATACCTTGCAGCTCGAATCTGAGAAAGAGCTATTGGAGGCTCACCCGAGTAGTATATATAGTAGGGTTAGATGGATTTTGTTGTTCAATGGAGGGAGGAATTCTAATTTTGGTGGAAAAAAAGAGGGACATGTCTCTCTCAGATATCGATATTTGGTTTGTCCGTTTGTTGGTAATTTTGAAATTTCTTTGTTCAATCGAAGTTACATTCGTCAATTCAAATTTCAAAAGAAATCTCCAAACTGGTCATTTTAAAATACCAACCCCTTGGTATTTCAACTCTACTAAAATCCAAAAGTCCAAAGCTAAAGGGCTTTTAAATGCCTAGCCCGATGGACCGTACAAAACCAACCAAACAAGGTAATTGGGCGGATTTGAGCCCAAATTCCTATCAAATGCCTCAAACCAAACGATGCTTAAACTACTTTGGAACAAGAGCTTGCAATTTCAAGATATCAAGTGCATAATATGTTCTACTTACTCCGTCTTGTCCGATGATCCGTTTTGTCATTTTTTTTGTTCCAAATAAAATTCACTTTTCATTCATGATAAGTAATCCTTCAACTATAGTAATATATTTATTAAACTTTCTTAAAACATCACTGACTAATATTATTTTACCCAAAAGTTTAACTTAAAATACTCCAACACTTGAACATGCTAACATTATTTTATTGAAAACATGTCGGATCTCTTCCCAATGCACCCCTACTTACAATGAATATGAAATCCACATAAGATGACACACGAGTCCCACATTCTTTGTAAGAGGAGGTGCACCGAGAAAGACCTAGCATTAAACGGGATAGAGTAGATACCTTTTAGGCATTTTGTATTCACTAGCAAGCTGCACAGTACCTATACTTTTAGGTTTTCTTGGACTTTTACAAACAACGTGAATTTGTATTCATCTTAAAATTTGAAAAAAGAAAAATACTAATTACCTTCCGAATTAAGAGAAGTTATTAGAGTATCTGATAAAGAACCAAGCAAATATTTCTACTTCTATCCCCAAATACTACTATGATTAGCAAATAATAAGCTGCAAAATGAAAATGAAGATAATAATAAAAAAAGAATAGGTGGCATCAGAAAGAATAGTTTTATCCACAAGAGTGTAATTAGTATGTAAAATTGTAAATGTTATCATTCTATTTGTTTGGAATCTCAATTTCTTTTCACGTAATACTTGATGTTCTTTGAAACGGGTTATCAATATCATATGTATAAAGTTGAAAAATTAAGCCAGAAAAACAGAGTGCTACTAAAGTTTATACTGGTTCAGCCGTACAATAAAGATCTAAGTATGAACAATCAGAACTGGAACAATGTAGGGGATGGGAATGGGCTTATGCCCTTCATTGCTTGTATAAACAGATAATAATAATAATACAATTTACTCTATCCCATGTACTAATCAACACAAATGAGCATCACCAAACAAAATAACCCTAGGAGTCGAGGACATGCTATATAGCATACCAAACAAAATAAGTTAACACGCCAGATAGAATACAGACTCTACTTGTTCAAACAAAAAATGTAGTAGTATAAAATGACATTAATAAGGATTATAACGACTGCGTCCACGCCCACTGTCGTAACCACGTCTACCACCACTTGAACTCCCTCCTCCATTACCCCGGCCACCTCTTTGCTGTGGCGGTGGGGTGTGTAGCTGTGCTCCTGGCTGTTGCCTGGACAACAATAAGAGAAGAGCTCATGAGGCCCAAACTCGAACACTAACATATTGATTAAATTTCTGGTGGTGATGGGGAATGTAGCAGCGCTCCTGGCTATTGCTCGTGTAAACTTTTTGAGGTATGAGGTTCATATATTTTTGCTGTTTGAAAAAAATACTAGTATGTTTTTTTGAAATCTGAATACAAAAGTAATAATGACACGTCACCCTTTGAACTTCAAGATTATATCACTCCATAAGATGTGTATCACAAATCTGAATTGTGATGGGTTCAGACCCTTACTCCACATTTAAAATTAAACATAGTACTACAAGATAATAAAAAAGGCATGTGCTCTACTAAGTGGTTGTATTCAACCAGCTGCCCAACTTAATTTAAGCTGATGAATGTAGGATTTTTCAGCTATATATTTAAAACTTTGATGTAAAAGTTGATTTCCATACAAGTTTAAATTGATCCATAATCCATATATTGGAATGAATAACTTGTTGATGTAAAACTCATTTGAGTAAAAAGAAACATAATCTTAAAAGTTTAAGTCAGAAAAAAATATACTCCCTCCCTAGAAATCTTGCTATCTGCTAAGCACAAAAATATACTCCCTCCCTAGAACGTATTATGACAGCTCTAGTTCCTCTGACTTGCTCCTGGAATCTAAAAGGGATACTTAATTGTAGACATTTCATCAAACAGTGAGATGTGTGGAATAAGTTGATGGCTGGAAGTGTGTATAAAAATAAACTCATGTATCATAAATTGAGAGATGTCAGAAGATTTTTTTTCTTAGAAGAAACGAATGTATGGATCACCTGCTAGGCCTAGGGCTCAAATTGTACATAAGATGGCATGCCATGGGTGGCTAGCCACTAAATATAGGATGTGCACCCTTGGAATTCCTTTGGATTCAAGCTGTTGTTTCCGTGCTCACGTGGAAACATTGTAACACAAGGTTTTTGGTGTCTTGTTACCTGCCGAGTTTGGTTTCAGGTTTTGAATTGGTTACACATCAGAGAATCTCCAGGTTTATGGCAGGAGGAACTTGATTGGGTGTTGACTCATTGTATGGGAAAGATTAGCATGCAAAACTGTTACAGCTAGCATTCATGAGATGTGGAGGTTTAGGAATGAGAAGTGTTTTGGACTGGAGGTAGATAATAAATCAATTGCTTACACTATCATAGACACGCTAGAATTTTAAGCTTGGCGTTATCCTGATCTTAAGGTCCATGTTGGACGCTTAATGTTTGATGGGGCTCGATGTTTGATACAAAGTTTTGATGAGTTTTTAGCTGGTGACTAATTTTGCTTGTTTTTGGATCCTTGGCTGGATGACTTTTGCCTCACCTGTTTGTACGAACCTGTTTTTGGGATAATAAACAATATTGATCGTGGTTCCAAAGAAAATAATATGTCAAAAATACACATTATTATCAGACTCTTGTTTATGATCAATTAACCCACAAGTTAAAATAAAAAGTTTACGAAAAAAGAGGAAAATCACATTATCAAGTACCGCAATAACAAATCATAAGTGTGTTCGTGGGAATTCTAATATAAAATATAGGCTCAGAGTTATACTTACTTTTTGAGAAGGAGTTAATTGAACTTATATCCACCCCTCCACGGAGAGAGGTTATTGTTCTTATTTTTAGTTCTACTTTTGAATAACAACCATTCACTATCAAATCTCACATGATTGTACATTCAATCATAATAAAGCTCAAGTCACAAGTAGAATTAGAATATTGGACTCACAGAACATATCCGATCCTCCCATCAGGTAGAAGCATAGGTATAGCCATACCAGGGGTTGCTCCCCTTCCATAAATCAACGGCTGCAAGAGTGAAATGTATTAATCAACAGACGAATGTCACAAAACAAAGAAACAAAATGAAGTAAATAATCTGGAGGATATAAAGTAAATTAATGGAGTTGGCTAATTGATTCAGTCATTCAGAACTGCTCCGGAGGTATACAGAAAGCATATAAGAAACAACTCAACCAAAAATGTAACTTTTTTAGATTTATGAGCAAGGGAGGTCCAAAAGAAAGTTTCCCTGCACAATTTTTTGTCATTAAATCATGCAACTTCAGAATGAGACTTAAAAACACTAGATTTACCCCCAATCACACCATAAAATTGGTAACATTGCAGTATATAACATATAGGCTGATGATAATGCCAGGGCATTTTTCTTAATGCTTTGCCCTTCCATATATTTACTTAGTCTCAAGTTTCCTTTATTAATAGTTCAGACTTGCATAAGTGAAGGAATTAGTGAATCCAATTCGTTAACACATACCATTTGAGGAGTCAATCAATAGTTCAACACCAACCTGTCCAATACATTTTTCTTCCTTTAGTTCCATATTTTCAATAAATTAAGAAAAATTAAATTGATTAATAATGTTTCCTTAGGTTTCAAAAATTAACAAAAATCGTAATTATATAATTTTTTATGCATATTAGAAATACTCTGAACTTTAAATTATATTTCTAAATCAATATATGTAGTATTTCTAAGGAAATACATATGGTTTGGTTATCAAATTTAACAATAAATCACTTTCTCATTTTTATAGAAAATATGGGACTACTTAATTAATGAATAGAGTATGTAAGATAAGTGTTGATGGCAAATAAAATGAGTTGTTTAGTTAATTCCATGATTTCTCTTTCACTTACTAGTAAGAGATACATAAATTAAAGTGTAAGAAGACTGCTGCCAATATGGCATATTCACAAAATCATATATCTCCCTCCAATCCGCATCTCCATATTGACCCAAGTGCAAGGGAGAACTTTCCCTAGACCTGGGCTTTCGATAACACAAACCTAGTTGATGACATTCCAATCAAATTGAAAAAGTTGAAATGGAACTTGAACTACCCCCATGATTTTTAACCACGAGTACTAAGATTACAGTATTCTCATCAGAGAACGGAATGCAATTATTGGACCTCGAACAGGCAAGTTCAAGCATTTAGGCCAAAATAAAAAAAATCGGTGACTATGAATTTCATTTTAGTGCTGCAGAATTCTATCACTAACAATAAATAGGTTTCAAATCCACAGGCATATAAATATGAGACCTGCAGGGAGTTAACTTAATAGTAATTGGAATAATACAAAACCAGCAGGCATGTAGAGCTTTAATCAGAATGTTAAGAGGAGATCTAGCCATGACAATGGAGTCCAGATGGAATGCTCGAGAGCAAACACGTATTCTTTCTATACCCAGCGGGTAAAATGAACAAGCACAAGTGAACAATATCAAGAACTCCAGAGAATTAAGTCTGTACAGTAAAAAGAAAATGAGGGACAGGAAAGATAAGGCATCTTTACTTGAGCATAGCCAGCACCAGAATATCCAGCATTGAGACCACCATATGGGGAACCAACCAAACCATATCCCACCCTAGGAGGATAAGCAGGTAAAATCGCTCCCTTTTGTGCGTTTGAAGCCCCAGGTGTTCTCTGATCAGCCTGCGGTTTTGCAATTGAGCACTCTAAGACTTGGCCTGTCATAACAGAAGCAGAGAGATAATAGCTGAAGGAAGCCTCTGTAAACTGAAAACTATTAAGCAAGTGTAAGAATAGTAGAAAGTAGGGAAGTGATATTACCATTAATCTCGTATGTCTCTGAATCCTTTAAAGCTTTCATGAGCTGCGATCTCTCTGCAAAGTGCACAAAACCAAATCTGCTCTCTTCCTTTCCAGGTTTTGCTGGAGGAATAACTACTTTCGTAATTTCCCCGTGACATTCAAACAGTTCCATGAGCTGTTCTTGAGTAACATTTCTAGGCAAGTTCTTAACATAAGCTGCTTTCACCTGTGAAACAAAGCATGTCATCTCTCTTGCAGCAAAATATATTAACGGTCCATGACATTAACTGTTGACATGTGCCAAAAAATTGCACCTCAACTCTTCTGTCCATTTTCACAATTAAAATTCTAAAGAAGATTAAATAACAAAATAAGAGTAGATGCATTACCCAGTCTACTAAAAATAAGGGACTGTAATGCAAATCCTTTTAAGTGGTGGAATTAAGAAAAACAACCCTTTAAAGAGTCAAAACCCAATTATAGTTACTTTACTACTCCAGGCTCCAGTCCACCAGCCGACAAAACAAAGAAAAAAAATGAGAGGAGATCAATGGATCCAGCTGGAAATATGAAAAAGAAAGGGGTACGGGATCGACTGACAAAACTGAAAGGGAAGAAGAGGGCAACCGGGTTAGCTGTTAGGCTGGCCGCCGGAATCGGTGCTGGAAATGATCCCCCTGCCGGAATCTGAGATGGGTTTAAGCTGGAAATAGATTGATCTACGTTTATTAGATGAGTACATTTCTAATTTATGGGTTTTCTTTCATCCAGGTTTATCCGACCCGGATTTATTAAGAAGAAAATAAAAAGAAAAAAGATGCCAGTGGATACGTTTTGGTAATGTATCCGCGTGTATCCATCCCCAGGGATGCATTTATGCGGGGACTTGGAGGTTTTGCACGTCCACGTGCTTCATAGACGATAATGAGGAGGCCAATGAAAGAAAGATATTGAGGAAGAAGTTACATGGAATGCCCAATTATACATAAGTGCTTAAATCTGCAATGTGGATACTCCCAACTCCCAAGAATCTCAACTACCTTTTATCCAGTCATTCCCAGATAAAATCCTACCAGACACAACCTCAGTACGTGAATGGTATGCCACATGGCTTATTAAAAAATAAGCATAGAAGCATTATGGTTGTATTTTGGTGGTGTTTTTAGAAGATGCATGCAACATTTGTTGTTGTTTTTCCTTTAAGAGACTGAAATGTATTATAAACTAAACTAACTAATTAGAGTTGCATTAAAGGGCCTCCTGTCCAAGAACTTTCAATAATATATAATGCACTTCAGAATTATCTCACAAATATAAATTATTCTTTTACTTAAGACAGTTTTTTTTCAAGATTAAACAGAAGTTAGCCAAATGTAACATGAGATAGGGGATAATATTGAACCTGAGAGGATGATGATTCTCCACTTTTTGGTGGGTCAGCCCAACTTACAGTAGGAGCATTGTTATCAAGCTTAAATTTAGGGCTTGACATCTTTTGTCTGGAATACTCCGCACAAGCATGATTGTAATACTCTATGAATGCAAATCCGCGATTCCGACTTGAATTTTGTGCATCCTAAAAGAGAAAGAGCATATAAATTTTAAAATTTTGGAGGGGAGAATAAGCAGTATGTGCCACGTCATAGAAATGAATATAACATTAATGGTTTACAAGAAACTAAATTGACCTTCAGAAGCTCGATGGTAATTACCCCAGGCCCTACTTTGTTCACAACCTTCTCCATATCATCCTCTCCCCAGCTTCTAGGTACATTACCAATGAACAGCTTATTTTTTGCTTGAGATGTCGAACACCTCAACCTTTTGCCCTGAAATATTATTGAAGAATAAACAAATAAATAATTTGCAAGAGCATTGGTGTTCCAGTATGAGCACTCTTAGAAGTCAATGAAGACTCTAATTCCAGATGCGTGGTCTCAAATGAAAACATTACTAGCCTTCAGTTCCTTGTTATTAAGGTCTTTAATGGCCTTAGAAGCCAATTCTTTGTTTCTGAAAGTGATAAAAGCATATCCTTTGTTTTCACGCGAGTCCTTATCCTTCATTATCCTGACCTGTCAATAAAATGACAAGGCACAAGATTATAAGATGTTTGTAAGATCAAAGTAACCACACTAGATTAGGATACAACATCATGTACCTCAGTGACCTCCCCAACTGATTCACACAAGTGCTTCAGGTCATCTTCAGATGTGTTTGGTGAAATACCACCAAGGTAAATCTCTGAACCTTGTGGAGGAAGAGCAAGAAGCTCAGCACGCACTTTCTCTTCACCATCTTTATCCTGAGCTGTTCCCATTTCATCGTCACTATCATGTACCTTTCCAGCACCATGACCTTCAGCATCATCTTCATCATCCTCTTCTTCCACCTCTTCTTCCACCTCCTCTTCCACTTCTTCCTCTTCTTCCACTTCTTCCTCTTCTACTTCTTCCTCTATTTCTTCATATTCAACCTCTTCTTCAGAGGTTTCCACCATTTCATTGTCAACTCTAAGTTCTACATGCTCTTCAGTCTCAACAGGTTTTTCAGGTTCATCTGGTTTACTAACTGAAGCACTTGCCCTTGTCCTTGGCATCTTGTCGCTCTAATAAGTAAGCTTCTATAGCAGCTCTGAGTGAGGAAGCATTTGCAAAAGAAAGAAAGAAAAACGTGGATAGGAGATAACAAGAAAGGCCAAATGGAGTTCGAGAGCAAGAAAAGGTTCCATGAGGTATGGCTCCGAGGTGTTTTAATGTCAACAACCTTTACGAGAGGAATTATGCAACATAATAAATATAGAAACAAGCAACAGATAACAGGAGAATTCTGAATTGATATCGAGATGAAATTGGTGTTGAACAGGTGCAATGTCAATGAAGCCATGAATCTTTTGAAGCACAGAAAATGATCAGTGACCAAAAAAAGGCACAGATTATCCTACATTAGGACCGAAGCACTCACAGTGACACGGGAAGAAAGGAGCAAAAAGAAATGAAAAGCAGAAACAAGGTTTACGAAAATCAAATTTGATAATCGTTTATGCAGTAGGGCAAACTGAGAATAGGTGAACGGTACGTCCTCTAGATAAGGATTTGGTATTAGAATGATCAATTCCTAAAAAGATAAAATTCCAGTCCTCAATACATGTCCAGTCTCAAATTTTCCTGCAGCCAGTTAACGCACATGAACTGTGAATTAACTGATTGACGAGAAAGCTCAAAAGCATATAATCAGTCAGAACAGTTCTTTAATCCACAGTTCTACAAGGTTGATATGTACAACAATGCGTAGCACAACCAGACTTTAACAGGGGCTTGTGACATTAATTACGAGCTGAACTATACAGAATAACTACTACAACAGAAATTCTACAACCGGAATGGTAATTTTTTGCAATGGCCACGGATCATCTTTGTTTTCAATCTTTTGTTTGTAGCAGTCTTAATCCCTACTGTAAATACCAAACAGTTGTGAGCCTCCTCTTGTTCAATTCAATCCTGTAAGCATCATTCTCATTAGAACCTAAAGTTGCATTCTACCCCCACCCCCCAACACACACACACACACACCAAAAAACAAAATCACATCTCACGTTTCCTTACCATTATCAGCTGGCAACCCAAGAAGATGATGGAAGTAATATACAGGATATGGGTAACCTGAACCCGGGGGATAAGGCTAGTCACAACTTGGTGATGTAAAAAAGAGGACAAAAAATAGGCATATAGCCATAAAGATCAAAGAGTCTTAGAAATTGAAATGAGGATGATCATATACATATCGTTGAATACATATTATACTGCCCATCATTCATTGGGAGGGGGGAACAAAGCACATTGAGTAATGTTTATGTTTCTCATATATTAAAGTCGCAACTTTGTAGATGATTCGTACCAACAGTTTGAAGCAATAATAGATTTCAATAGCTTTCCTAATCCACCAGTAACCGAAGTCAAGAATCAGACGTCGTAACTCTAATCTGGTAATATTGACCATCCAGTTGGAACTTAGCTTGCCAGCTCTTTCAATGATCAAGTACAGAAAGGTAAAAAAGAAACCCTCAAGACAACCTGGATTGAAATCTACCCATATATTATAGAATACAGTTTAGAGGATTTGTTTACTTCACAATTACATATAGCACATACTGTTTTAACTTTAATTCGATACCTGAAACCACATGCCATCTCAATATAGAATTCAACTGACACGGTCATCCGCAAGTATGGAGTACCACAACAAGATCAGGTCGGGAATGGAATGGCTGAGCAGCCTGAGCTCATCCCAATACGTCAGAGAATAGGAGAGACAATGAAGATGGAAGAGGTAATTTTTATGGGATGTGAATGGGAACATCATATGGAAGCATAATTGGACAGGGAAAAAATGAAGATCAGAGAAATGACAGATAGCTCAACAGTGACTGTGGCAGGTAGGGGAAGAAATTGGTTACAAAAGGTAGCTCTTAGAAATGACACTATGTAGACAGTATGTAGACATCAACCCATCAGATGTACATAGGGAAGCAGAAGTAAACATTGGTCAACCAAGTGGCTTGTTTGGGATCAATTCATATATCCCCAGTAAACTTGCCATACACTCATCACGTGAAACATTTTAGCAACAACAAGCAATCGTTTACAGAATTATATTATAAGAGGTTTAAACAAATTGGAAACAATGGTACACTTTTTATGTCAAGCAACTGCTTCATATCAATAGGATTGATGAGAAAAACAATACTGTACTCACTTCTAGGAGTAAAAAAAGAGTGATACAAAAATAATAATATTTCCATATTTTCTGATCATGCTGACCCAAGTATAAAGTTACTTCTTAAATAAGGGTGATTAGTAATAGCATCAGTCAAATATAGTTACTTCTTCAATTAGGGTGATTATGAAATAGAGTAACTTCACTCGAATCCTTAGGAAACTTAACACTGCACTCGTACATGCTAATTCAGAAATAGTAAAAATCTAGGCATATAAATTTTATGAGACCACCTCTAACTGATTGGAAAAGTTCAAAACAAAATGTTCAACTTTAATTAATCCATAGCTGTCAACAGAACCCTTCTTTTGTTGGAGACAGTATATCCACTAAAGGAAATCATGTTGCTCTTTCCTACATTTTGCATATGAACTATCGTCTTCTTATAGAAAGATAGAAACTTCTTATATCCAAAATGGTGGTTCAATCATAGTGCGACGCTGGTTTTGCATGACAGCGTTTCAGTCTATAATAAAATCCAATGAAACACACAATGAATGAAAAGCACAACATAAGATGACAATGCAAAATACATCTATTGCAGATTCAATATATACACACCACTTAGCAATTCATGCTCAGTATGCTGGTATTACTAATAAATGGGCACTTATACATTCTGTTTTTACAGTATCACGAGATGTATCTTCCAATCTCATTTGACCCAGGCTTAAATTAAATCTAACTCAATTTCTACAAATCCCAGTCCTTCATTTTCTGTAACTAGATAAAAGCAAATAGGTTATGTTTTAGCTGTCCTTCTAACTAACACCAATCCATTATTCACATTGTTATACCTAATCCGCATGTTTGGAACCCTAATTTATCCAGAATAACATGGAAGCTCTTAATTAGATAACCAATTCAAAGTACGGCACACAAACAAGTTAAACAGTTAACAAAACCTAGAATTAGCTAAATAGATATCCCAAATGCGATGCAGTTTGTAGAAAAGTGGTAATTATAGCAAGTTTACAAGTAGCAAAAAAAAAAAAAAAACAGGAAGCAAGGGTTTGGAGCAGTGATCCTAGATTTGGCACAAATTGATTCAATTTAGAGGCAAGAGTAAAAATAAGTGGTGCCATTGCAGGAATAGTAAATCGATTGATTCATACCTGAATGAAAAGTGAGGTACAGACTCTACGCTCGCTCGCTAGAAGCTCTTGAACGAAATTAGGGTTGCAGAGCTTCACTGAAAGTTGAATTCTGGCGTAGAGAATGTGATTTAATTTAGCTTGCCTACATGACAAGACGTCAAGACGTACATAAAAAAACAAAATGGGATCCGTGGTACCAAATTGGTAAAGTCAATAATAATGATAATGCTAGTCAAGGTCAAATAGAAATCCATCTAGAGCTTCGGTAATGAACGCCAAGGAAGTCATTGGTATTAGACCATTCCCAATGATGACAGCCCGACGGCACGTCGTCGTCCCATGACGACGCGTCGTCGTCGTTTTTACTTTAATGATGGCACGTCATCGTCGCCACGTTATTTATTTATTATTTTTTTTAAATTCAAAATCAAACATAATTCAAAATTCAAATTCATATTGAAAAATTCATGAGTACAAACAAGACAGAAGGTGAAAAACACAAAGCAAGCAAGGCAGAAGGTAAAAAAACACAAATACGACACACTACGGAAGCGATCATTCACGATTAACCATTCTTAGGGAACAGTTCAGCGCCAAGTGCATATGCGGCTGTTTTGCCATGTGCGGGCAAGTTTTTGTAGTTCGCCATAAGTGACATAAACATGTCCATCTTCTTCTCATTTTTCCTCACCTCATTTTCATGTTTCCTCAAATCCAAGTCTTTCTCCTTCAGATCAAACTCCTTCACATGAATATCCAACTTCTTCCTTTCAAGTTCAATCCAGTCGGGAAAATTCTGGTTATGCCATCTAATAATGACTGGGCCAAGCCTTCAAAAGTGGAAGAGTTGCCGGAAGCGACATTCTTGGCCAACTTCTTCGCCTTATCACGACCAATGGGACGTTTGATGCTTGTCCCACTATCATCACCCCGAGGGCGCTTACTTCCACTGCTGCCCTCTGC
>JAYMSP010002097.1:0-26339 GCA_036897095.1 Plantago elongata
TAATACTAGTTAGATTAGACATAGCTATATATATTAGAGTTCTAGTTAGATCAGTCTTATTCTTCTAATTCCTAATTAGATTAGACATAGCTTCTTATATTTTGTATATATACCCTACATCATTCTATGAATAAACATGATTGATTATTCATAATCTTACAGAATCCATCCTAACCTACCATGTGAATTTTAAAACTGAACATTTTCTATTACGATTTGAAATAGTTTATGATCAAAGTTGAATAGATGTTGTTAAAATTTCATTATATAAATAATATTATATTTAATTTGACATTTTTGCGTAACATTTGTCAATAATTTGGTATGGGATGCAATGTGGATTGAAAAAATTCAATTTAAATTGACATTTTTATATATAAAAATTATAATTTGAGGTAAATTTTATCAATTTAAATTATATATCATTAAGTCACAAAACCATCAAAATCCGATGCGACAGATTCCTTTAAATGCTCCCCTTACTTTGAAGTAAACCGGCCCGCCCAAGGCAGCTGGTTGTATAAACGTTGGGCCAGTATGGTGGTGATCCACATGGCAAGCAGTTGGAAAAGCCGTGGACAATTTGAAAAGGAGTGAGCTGTTGTGATGCTACTATATTTCCATTTCCTGATTTCCTCAACATAACACGGCACAAATCAATACTGCATATTTCCACTCAATTAAGTTTAGAATATTACGGGTCGATTTCTCAAAATAATAAATATAACATTTCATAATTATGACATTACAAATTCACTTTTTTAAAATAACAAGATGAAACATCCCATAATCACGATTAAACTCTTTATATAGAAAATGATGGTGATTTAAATCTAAATTCAAATAATAAATTCATCATGTTAATTGTAACACTATATCTAAAAAAAGATTAACATGTAGAAATTTGAAAAGAAAAACTACAACAAGTAAGCTTTACGATAATGACATATATTTTAAGTTGTTTGTAGTCGATTCCATATCTAGAAAGTTATGGGTTCGATATTTTGAAATAGCCGACAATACTCCGGGCATTTAGAATGTTGATGAAAATGTAAAAATGTATTAAACGATAAATCCATCCCCATCCATCTATTATAATTGTAACACGATAATAATGACAATAACTATGTAATAATAAAAATGACAACTAACATAAATTTTGTTAGCGGAGATTAATAATCGTGACAGAGCAGAAAGCAGACATTGGGAAAAAATCAGTAAATTGAAGGAGTGCATAACACGTGTCCAGACATGAGTTCCTGTCTATATATAGGAACGAAGGAACACCTCTCCACTACCATCAGCAGTTCCAAAACCACCTTGTTGAGTTCACACAATCTTTTAGTTTCTTCACTTGAATTGAAAACCCTAACTCCCATTTCCTCTTCATTTCGCTACTGAATCAAACATGTCTACTGCAACTTTCGTCGACATTATCCTCGCCATCATCTTGCCTCCTCTGGGTGTGTTCCTCAGGTTCGGTTGCGGGGTGAGTCCTATTTCTGTTTTTCCCAATAGAATTGCGTTTGTTTTTCCAAACTGTTTGTTAACTTTGTCTGATTGTTTTGTTACAGGCTGAGTTCTGGATCTGCTTGATACTGACGTTGTTCGGCTACCTTCCCGGAATCATCTATGCCATTTATGTCATCACCAAGTAGATCATTTCATTTCCCATTGGTAACAAATTCTCCCTTATCATTCTCATCTAATTTACGATTGTGTGTATCATTTTTGGAGTAATTAGTCTAGCTCTATTCGTTAGATTGAGGTACAATGAACTAGAGGCACTAGATCTCCTCTAGTAGATTATTAATTAAATGGAAACGATGGAAATTAAGTGGAATCTCATGATGGAATATTCGCTTGAAACTTCACTTACACTAAAAGTTGGTCACTTATTAATTGTTCCTGCTCAAGTATCTTGTTCCTACCGATCAATGAATTTTCTTATTACCAAGCCACCAGTGAGTTAATCTATCAGTTAAAATTATGGAAATTACAGGAATAAACGCTTTGACCCTAAAGTCGATCTAACTAATTACTCCTACAGTCCCACTGCTGATGCTGATTTGTTAAGTGATCCATCTCAATGTATGTCACCATTAACTTTAAGAAGATCTGGTTTGTGGAAGACAAAATGTATTAGTATATGTTAATTTGACTCTAGTTTCTTGGCTTAATAATGCATCCTACTAACGTGTTAGTTGTATCTGTGGTCCTAGAACTTTAACACTGATTGTGACTTTAAGAAATATCCAGCCATACACCCAATTATGTAAATTAGCATCATTATTGTTTACTAAAAGATGGTCCAATTTGATATTGTTGAAATGCCCGTTTTAAAGTCGCAGGGCCTATGCATTTGGTATGACTGTGACTTTAAGAAACATTTAAACTATACCCTTAACTAGAACTTCTTGTTTTGCTTCAAAATGTATAGTTGTTCATGTTTCGGCATAAACTGATTTACAGTTAGAACTTGCAAACCTGTTTAAAGTTGTAAAATTACTAAATCATATACACATGTTTCTCTTTGGACAGGTAAAAAGATGTGAAGAGTGAAGAAGTCCTATCTGTATTCGAATTTCAATGGACAGTGCAGATTTGTTGTTGTTTATGTTAGGATGGTAGTCCTTTTCATTCCTCTGTGTATGCTGGTTTCCATTAGAATGTGGATTTCTTGAACTGTAATAGTGTTTAAATATGTGTCAGCAAATGGTTTATCACTTTCCCTGGGTATTACTATTAATGTAACGTGATTTGATATGTATAATTATCTTTATCCTTATACCAAATTTCTTTATTGATGCTTTCTTCTTCACCCCAAATCTCATTGACAATGAAATTCCGATTTCTTTTTTTAGCCAGTTTAATGATGCCAGCTAAAGATGATCAATGATATTTCTTGATACGTAAACTGGAAACTGTTTTCAATAGAGCTAGTTAATTTAAATCTTAATCACACTAATCAACGATCATTTGCGATTTCTTAAGAAATAAGATATGACTACGTGGCTCACCAATATCTGGATTGGATACTTTGGTAGGCCATATAGCTTTTTTGTTTTTTTGAGGCAGTAGGCCATATAGCTATGAATGGCATAATTGCTTTAATCTGAAAATACTTAGAAATTGATTCGAATCGCTAATTGAATGACCATTTGTGAATTCTTAAACAAGAAATGGCTATGTGTTTCACTAATGACTGGATCAGATACCATGGTAGGGAATGCACATATGCCTTTCATTAATCAAGTAGTGTAATTTGAAATAAAATTGGTGTTTAAAATTTAAATTAAAGTGGGTTTTGAGGATGATAAAAGTGATTATTTATAAAGCTATCATCATCCTCAAAATCTGAACTTACTGTATCATGTAATTAGAACTGATCAAATAAAACCCCAATATCAACTAAAGAGATTTTATTTGATCTTACCAATAATTACCATATTGATGATCAGATACATCTGTTGTGTCTTAGGGAACTTGTTTTGTGATCGTTAATGAAAGCTGGTTTGCAGAATTTTGTTGTCAATTTATCTTCTTTTTTGGGAGAATAACTAAGAGTACTACAGTACATAGGAATGAATAAAGAAAGATCAAGTTGCATATGTTTAAGTACAAATGTTCATTCCCAAATGAAATATCTCAATTTACTACAATCACACTTGGTTATCAACTATCAAAGAAACTCAAGGTCATCCTTTAAACTGCCACTCCCTACGGCAAATCGGGCAATGTGCTTGAGGAGTTTGGGAATTCACCCACTTCAAGATGCAGTGAAGATGAAAAGCATGGTTGCACGAACCCCAAACTGCATTATCAAATGAACATAGCTACATGAAACTGATAGATTACGTTTTTTTCAGCTACAGAAAATGCAAGACAAATGATCTTTCCATAAGCTGACAGTGAAATTAGAACAAATGAAGCAAACTTCACATCTACATTTGAGTGATATGAACCACTGGGTAATTTCTTTCTCGGCTCATCGAGTGGAAACTAAATCCTGAACAACAAATTAATGAGGTGGTGGTACTCTACCTATAGATGAGGTGAAGATCAGTGGAGATGAAATTAGTGGCTATTTCAACTATACCCAAATCCAACTGTTGCGATACAAAATTAGTGATCATCATCTATAATAAAAAAGCTGCACTAGAACAAATGACAGTTCCACAAGTCCCTCAGATCGTCCATAACTTCATGAAAACATGTTATCCTTTGGTTACAACAGCCTCTTTAGTTCCACTTGTGCAGTAAATATATATTGTATTTCGGATCGTTGCAACATATAACACAGGAAAACAGTTAACCACAACCACGACTAATAAGAGAGGAAAGATGAAATAAAATCCCGATACCAACTACAGCGGGAACTTCAGCCAAACTCAATTGATATCAACTAACATGCAAGTTGAGAACTGACTTGATACTTTAAATGAAACTGAGAAAATAAGTTTTACCAGTAATTTCATATAGAAACTGACAAATAAGCACCTAACTGAATGGCAAAGGCAGCTGGCTTATACTACATGGGATGCTCTATGGTACAGTTTTCTATTCAGATGATTGCTCTATAAAACAGTTTACTTTTCAGGCAGATTCATAAGGTTAGATGTATAATACAAAATTGCAGTAACTTTCTAGTGTGTTTATGTATGAGTATGATGTAACTTGTAAGGTTAAATGTATTAGCAAAAGTCTTTGTTACGAGCACCAAGTTGTGCTCCTTATCCTTAACTTGTAAATGTAAACTACATGATTCTGTCATAAATACTTCAAATGCTTCGATTTTTCAGGCGTCTTTCTACATCTTGTCAACATCTGCAGAGGCTACAATGCAATTTTGTGATGCAAGTCATACACAGCTACCAGTTGTACAATCCAACACTCCTGCAAAATATTTCTGCAACTTGGTACTTCTATGAATTCACTTTAGTTAGTTATTCCTATTTTCTCTGCCTCAAACATTATAGTAGGAATACATGATAGTGAACAAATTTGCTCAAGTTCACAACATTAAGGCGGAAACGAAGTAGCCAACAAAGATGAAGTTAAAGAGTTATCAATCCTGGCCGCTATTTCGGCAATAGGCATTGCAGTCCGAAGCTGCAATGTAATGCTACGAGCACTCAGTACTCAGTAGCCTTGAGGCTAAAGTTGCAGCTGGAGTACGCTCTTTAGCAAATTATGTTAGTTCTTTGCATTTTAAAGTTACCACTTCCGTTCCTTACTAAACATGACAAAACTCACAAATTCCCTTTTTTTTAATTTTTATTGATACACTGACACATGAGCTACATATACATACAACCACTACTGCTCCGCTTTCATGTTACACTCTCTCCTCCTTCCCTCCCACCGCTCCCTTCCTTTCACCAGCAAGATACAAGCCTTCAAATTGCTTGGCATGTTAATTTATAGACTAGTGACCCCCTATTATGAATAATGAATTTATGATCATGACTTGAATCTGTAGTACTAATTAACTTGGAAATTAGTCATTCATACTACTACTGCATTATGTTGTTTATTTAACAAGCATGTATGATGTTTGGGAAACAGCGCTCCCACTATCTCATTCTTGGGTTTGACCACTGTCACTCTGTGTCACCATCCCGGACTGAGAACTATATGACTTATAAATATCGAAAACATTTCGAGAATAACATAAATAATGGATAACAAAAAAAGCTTTTGTGCTTACTCAGAGGGCAATCATCTCCAGGCAGTTTACAATCAGGGCAACAACCATCAAAAGCCATCCTACATATACCACAAGTTTCATCCTGGGTGTTGTCCCATGTCCAAGAAGCAACTGCATGCCACCTAAATTTGTAAATTTAACAGTAATGAGCTCTTGGATAAAATATAAAAGTTTGGAAACAAAATACGGTACGAAAGTATATCAAGTGCTTACTCTATTCATCGCATTCCCATGACATCACAAATGACTGGGTCAAGGAACATTTGCTTTAAAGTGAGTAAAGTGAGAATCAACAGTTATATAACACGGATAAAAGCAGAGGCAAAAATTAACAGAATTGAGTATGTGTGCTTGCACAATAGATGGCGAAAGCATCAATAGTTATTAGCAATCAAGATGCAAGTTTAGAAATTGTCAAGACATTCACTAGTTACTTTGTCCTCATGAAGAGCAAACTCCAAGGCCATGGTGCACAATATTAGCATAACTGACAGAACCAGCAATCATAAATAGTGGGCAGTGATACATGAAGGAGCAAATCACTAACAAGATAACCTACAAAACTAGCATGTGAACCCGAGCGCCATCTATCATTGAATAAAAAGGAACCGTTCCAAAGCTAGTGTCATGAATACACAGTAAGCAATACATTTGACTCGAGCAACCAAATCATGCAAAAGACCACAAAAATACTTATTAACATAATCTAATGAGAAAAGCAAAACACACGGAATCTCATGGCGCACACTACTATAAAGTCTTCACATATGATTCGTATACATTTTAGGGGAAAAAAACATAAGAAGGATACGCAGAATCTTGACTTTCATCTTCCTGTTCCCTGCACACAGATATCATCATATTGTGTTAAAGACGATAAGATGTCCTCCAGCTAGTTATGATATTGTGCTCATTCAAGAAAGTCAGATATACTCCTAACACATTTGAGCCAGTACAATAATGAGTTGTGAGTTGTTCATGGTTCATTGCCGCGGAACTAAAAGTAGACAAGCTACGCTAAAATTAACAACACGAAATATACCACCTTATAGTTTTCCTCCCCTGATATAAGCTAGACAGACAACATACATTATAGTGCTTTGATAGCCCAAACAAAAAACTCCGGATCATGTAAGCGAAAATACCCAGATCTTGCTTCTAGTTGTTGGAGAATTATCATTTTCCTTGGCAGCTAATGAGTAACTCAAATTAAGAAATGTCTGCCTCGGGTACTGCCAAAACTTCAAGGAGCACGACAAAATCCATTTGTGAGTACCCCTGCTACCAAAAGAATTCACACTAAACAAAAGTATTCCTCTTGTTATATTTCAAGTGTTTGTGTTCAGTTTTATCTTGAACTATTTCGTAATTATTAACATCTATACCTCATAAAAAAGATCTCAGAAACCGACAACATGGTCCGGAGAGGGGAGCGGTGCCACGCAACTAGCATAAACAGTAGTGAAAAGCAGGTACTCTCGAATAAAAGGGAGGGAACGTGTCTGACTGAAAGGCAATAGCGGATTTCTCAAAAACTATAAGATGACAAGATCTTATGTGCATGAAAGATATGTATTCTATCATTTTTAAAGGCAACTGTGCGTTGGTTAGCAATTGCTAGAAGGAGTACTCTACATTACACGCGCAGCAAGATAAGAGACCCGAGTAAGCAATAAAAGCATATATGGGAAAAAGAATAAGATAAAGCATGAGTTAAGCATTCTAGATGCGAGAGTATATAGATTATAAAAGTTATAATAACATTATAATTCATTATTGTAAGATCTAGGAGTAACAAGGTAGATAAGGAAGGCGTTGTAGTAGATTAAGGCTATTTGTTAGGAGATAGATATAGGTACCAGAAGAGAGAAGCAGGAAAAAATTAACAGAGTTCTAATAAATCACTGGATCAGCAAATAGAAGAACTATTGTAGATTTAGTCTTTTAGACATTTTATCAAACACCTTTCCTGCATACTTACTCTTCACTAGTTCTATCCAATCCTGCTCTCACGTACCCAGATCAAATGGCCAATTCAACATGCTAAATGAAAACTGAAGCTACACTACAAACTGTTTGCCCCAAACCGATTATTCAGTCAGTTCATCTATCTGACGATTCGTCACGATTACAAATGGAATGTTCATCCAAACCCAATTATGGTGGTATGTAAAGCTCTTAATCGAATAATTCAAAACGAAAAATAAATAGAAACATTACCTGTAACGCTTGCATTGTTGGTGGAGATTTGTATCGAATTGGAAGATGAAGCCATCCGATTGATAGATTTGAGGCTAGTGTATGAATTTTGGTGTTAGTTGCCGCGCAAGTTTTATTTCAAAAATGTTTGGGGAAAGTAGTATTGATCTCAACTCAGAGGAAGAAGACGAATGAAGTGAAGACAACCAAGAAGGAATCAGAGGAAGAAAACGACCAAAAGAAAATCTGAGGAAGATCGAAACTACTTTTCTATAGTACCGGAGTGATCGATTGACGGCTGAGAGAAGCAAGCGCTCGAAGCCGGCAGAGGAAGATCGATTGATGGCGGGGCGGGCGCGAGGAATTTCTATAATATTGGAGTTAGGGGTGGGCATCGGATTAATCCGAACCTATACAATTCGACTTTTCAATTTTCTTTCGGATTCGAATTAAGTATATGTGAATCCGTAATTCAATCCGAAACCTATGAATCAGTTTCGGATTAATCCGAAGCCGGATCGGTTAAATTCGCCATTATCCCATAGTTCGAAAATTGACAATATAATTTCTTTTTAATGTTTCTAAATTCGAACTCTAACTGATATGCTTGAACCGGGCAAGAAATTAAAACATTAAAAGCCATAATAAAGTTTAGCATCCAAAATTATAAAACACCAAGTATTAGATGTTCGTCATAAAAAAGTCTAAATGATAAACTAGTCAAATTAATAGTAATATATAAGTTTAAAATTCAAATGAATTGTAATCTTTGTCGAAAAGTGGTGTGGAAGCGACAGTTTTAATGAGGGTTAATTTATGAGAATTAAATTATATTTATGCATAGGGTTTTCACTTTTCATTCTAGTAATTTTTTTATAAATAATTAAATATATACTATATATGTATCACATTGGATCGGATAATCTGCGGATTTTGGATCGGATCACCAAAATTCAAAATGTTAAAAAACCTCAATCCGAAATCCAATCAGAAATGTTAGGATCGGATTGGTTCGGATCGGATTTTTGGATCTGAGCAATTATGCCCACCCCTAATTGGAGTGACTTACGTTGTGTTCTCTTGAACTGAAAATCACTTCAGTTCAATACAATTCAGTTTAGTTCAGCTCGACTTAGTTACAATTTATACCTTACTTCAGTTCATTCCAATCAAGTTTGGTTCAGTCCAGTTCAGTAAATCTCAGTTGAAGAGAACACAGCCTTATTATGCTTGGGTATGAAGAAGTGCTACACGTTTTAGCACAAGTCACTCATCCAATAATATATATATATATATACAAACACATACATATATACTAGAGGTGGTACACTACGCTAAATTTTAACTCGTGTTTAAGAGAATAAGAAGAATACATGAACACAAGTGACGAAGCTCCAATAAATCTTTTTTATCAGCGTCTAAAATCTAAGACTGGTTAATTGGCCTAGAGTTCCAATTCAATTGAAATTAAGAGGATCAAATTTTATTTGGCTAGCCTATTGAAATTGTCCATTTAATTATCCGGACACACTCGATTCTTACTCAACGTACATAATAATTCTAAAAAATTCTATACAATTTTAATTTATATCAAATATAAATATTAACAACTCAATTATAATATAATTAATATTCATTAAATTTACAAACAGACTAATTGCATTTCTGATCCAAGCAGTCGACCAAATCCTAAAAATGTAATATATTACCAATTAAAATAAAGAGGAGCTTGAAACGTAATGTTGAATTTTGTGTTTCCAAATCTTACTTGGAGAATAAAGCTATAATAAAAAATAAGAATATGTAAACAGTCTGGATGTGAAACTCTGACAACAATTTAATAAATATGTGTTCTTGATAATTGAGGTAGTAAATGAAATGGGTACAACATGAAACCTTTTCTTCTTCTGTTGAAATGTCAAAAAAGTTACTCTATTGATTAACCCCAAATCATAACACAAAACAAGCAAGAATACACAAATAACTTACAAACATTTTAGTAGTAATAAATTTACTGAAAGACTCCATAATTGTCCACAAATATAAGTTAAAACAACATACAAGAAGCTGAGGGTCTCAAGTTGGTGTGATGCATATGTACACCAATGTCACATGCATCAACGCTATGCCGAGAACCTTAGTATACATAGTAATTCACCAATTATGATATTGATATATGCAACCTATAAAGATAATCCAATTGGTGAGAAAACTTGCCAGGAGAATATTTTAGGAAAAATGTGCATGAAAGTTCAAGTGTAAAAGGTTATCATAATGTTGTATTACCCACAATAATAAAACAACGAATAAATTAATTATGTTTGATTAAATGAATACGTACGCACCAATAAATCACTGTGCTTGCATTTATTTTATTTCTTTTTGGAACGGCTAATGTATCTCGAACCCCCAATCTATTGATTGATGTTGAAACGTCTTACCAACTGAGTTACATTTCGTTGTCACTGAGCTTGTATTGTACTGAACATGCTACTACTGTAGCTACATATCAAAATCGTAAAATACAATCTCTCCATATCAAAGTTCAAACAAAATGAAAATGACAATTTGTTGGAGCTGACTCATCGGATTGTACAACTTTAGACGGATGATGCCCTTCTGAAGACGGTACAATTTCCTTGTCCAAGTACAATACAATCCCTTGCTTAAAGATAGAACTCAGAACACAACAAACTTCATCTATCAACAAAAGTTTCTTACGGATCGAACTTGATCATATAATACCTGGCTTCAGGCACAAGAAGAGATGGAATAGTTGAAAAGCTAAATAGATCACAATTGAGGAGGAGATCGAAACGTAAGCAAGTATTGCAAATTAAGAGGCATGATCTTCAGATGTTGGAATTTACCTACCAAGTACAACTGGAATTGGGAACTTTACATCAAAAGTTCAAGGAGTTAGTCACACCAGTAATTAAAAAACTGTCAATATTATGGTGCATACAACTCATGAGGAATATGATAGAATATATGGCCGGGAATTTTGTACTAATATGTTGTTTCCACTAATGTTGATATCAATGATAGTGCAACAGTACGAATAACAGAGTATGAAATAAAGCAGCGGAAATAACTAGAACAACAAGTAAATAATCTTAACAGGTATATAGATATATAGTTGCTGAAGCCTATGGATAAATATCCACTAAAATAAATAATGGATGTACGAAAAGATTCAAGAGACCTTAAACCACAAAACACTAGTCAGAATAGAAAAATATTGTTCTAAATCTATCTATCTAGAAGACCTAGCTAGAAGATTACAAAGACTAGTAAAATGTGAAGAGTGTCTATGCTATCAATGAGTTCTTGCTTTTCACGAAGTACACTTCACGATGAGCTCGATCTTGTATTTATAGATTTCAATCTGACCGGATCAAGCCTATAAAGTTTGTTGCTTACCATTATCTTCAAGAGTCCACAAAATCTCAACTATCAAGAGTCATTTGCTTCTTGTTCGTTCAAAAAATCTGTCAATCTTGACCTCTTGTTGAGATATGATTTCAATGGTGTCTCTCTTGATATAAGAAGACTCCTGCAATACACAAAGACTAAACACACGTGGAACTAGGTAAGTGTTAGTGAAGAATGGTATTTAACCGATTAAACCTAGCTAAAACGCATAAAACCGGACCGGTGGATATTGCAGGCGTTGTTGTAGCAACATTAATTTCAACAATGTCTCTAACATCCTGTATTTTTAGAGTACAAAATGCTAAAAACTGTAGTGAAAGGTGACTATCAGAGGTAATGGAAGAGAAATTTGCAGCAGAGATAAAATGTTGGTTAACATTAGTAGACTATAGAGGAATCCCCATAGTAGATAAAAAAAATGGAGAAAATATGGAGAAAACTACTGGAAGTGGAAATACAGAAAGTCAAACAGAAAGTAATGTGGATACTATAAGGGACCAAACAAAGAAAATATCCTAGCTAGGGCCCTTTCAGATGTCGGACGAAACACATTAAGGGGCTGATTGACATATAATTGTAATCGGTTCATTTGGCTCGATGAATATTGATTTGGCCTAAAATAAACTTTAAATATCCCATTTCAATTTCATTTCAAACACAATTTCACCAAAATCCATTCAAATACCCATTCAAATTCTATACCAATGTATTGCTGCTTAATACCACCTTGACCTACATGTCACAATGCAAACACACTTGAGTATAATGAACCGAATGTGGTTGATTAAAATCATAAATTTGTTAGCTTACCTTCATATTTCTAAAAACATAAATTTGTTAGCTTACCTCCATATTTCTTAATGTCTATTTCAACCACATTTACTCAAGACCTGGACTAACACTACTGAACTATAAGACCTATTAAACTTATTAAACGAACTGAACTAAATCTTTAAGATGTACTCGAGATTCCAACTATTTATTAGGTATACAAATATCATATTTGCTCTCTATCAGCAATAATCATACAATCAATTAGTACATTAAACGACGAGCAACAACAATAACAGACTGCCCTGAGAAGTGATTGAGCTTTGACGAGGATTACTAAGTTTTACCAGCAAACCATATGCATTGTTATACACATTAGTATTTTAAGAGGAGAATTTATTAGCATTAGATATTTAGAAAGAGGTCAGTCATGATCACCGGCTGAGCAAACTCCATGCACGTGCCATGACCTAGGGGCTTATCTTCATATCTTTTAAAACTTTTAGTCTTGCTTAATGCAATGCATCCTATGACTTGACCTGAATCTAAACATTGACTTGACTTGGCATTAACTTGACATGATTCTTGTCTTTTAATCGCGAGCTCACTTGGCATCGTAGGTTCTACCGTCGCCTATGGTGGCCATACATGGCATGACATGAGTTACCGGTCAGAATACTAGTACAACATAAATAACTTGAATAATATACTTGGACCACGTGGTGCTAAGGTTTTTCCTACGAGCTCGTTAATTGTTACATGATCTTTCATTTGAATTCCATAACCCATGTCTTGTTAAATTGAATGCATGATTCCTAAACTCTAAGATATGAATGAATGAACTATAGTGTGTGCGTAACAACTTCATACATATATAACTCAACATTTTATCAACAATCGAAAGTACTACTAAGACCACCAAGCATTGAATTCAAACCATATACTATAACTTAATTTTCATCCGCCAAAACATATATGTTTGCTAAGCAATTCAGCAAATAAAATGCACTAGCATGGTAGTGAGACAAGTATATACATGCAACTAAATGTTGAATACCAAATAGAATATGGTCACTTACTACACAGCTTATCTTGGCGCATTACATACAAATGAGTGGTGAGTGGTCATCATGAATTCATGATCAATTTAATCAACAACATCCGAACCATAATCCATCAAAACAATATATGGCTCACTCTTGATCAAATTACACACTACAATATATGTATAGAACATAACCAAACTAATAAGGACCACACATGAAAATCAACAAGTGCAACATATATAAACATACATATAAATCTTTAAACTCCAAATTTGCGTATAAACAAAAATGAAATCGATTTCATATCATGATATGGATAACAATCAACCTCACAAAATTACATTAAACACGTGAACAATTGTAATACAAATTTTAGGGGAACTTGACTCGAAAAAGACTTTTAACTAGTTGCAAGATTCCTTTCTCTCTTGCACAAAGGAATCACTTTAATAAAATCATACAAAAAAAAGATCATTTTATTTTTTTTAGCCCTAATTTATCCCAACTACAACATGATTTCTATTAATATTCCTTCTTTCTTTTTTTCTAAGTTTATCATATTGTTGTATATACAAAATTCATTTGTTCTTCATTGTTTTTAGATTTTTCTCTTCTTCTCTCGTATTTTTCTCTCTCGATCAAGTTCTTTCACTCGTTTTTCATGTTTTAAACATGTTTTTTACAATTCTCACCATGAATTTCATTGTCTCTCTCACGTTCAATGGTTTTAGCCATACTTTTGGCGTAAAACTTGGGTTTACCTTTTTTTTATCTTCTCGATATTGGTTGAAGTATTTAATTATGATCACTCCCCTATTTTTACGTGTTTTTGTTGAAACTACTATTGTTGACAATAAAACTAATAACCAAAATTTATACTTGTGAAACTAGCTTGACTTGCTTTTGAAACTAGTGAAATCAACATTTATGCTTCTGAAACTAAGTTTTTTTTATGAAACTAGATTTTTATTGTTTTTAAACTAACTTTCATTTTATTTAAACTAGCTTTTGTAAACATGAAACTAGGTTTTTTTTTCTTTTTTTTTTTTTTCTGAAACTAGCTTGATGAGTTCCTGAAGCTAACTTTCGTGTTTTTGAAACTAGCTTTTATGAACATGAAACTAGTTTTCTGTTGTTCTAAAACATAACAATTAGTTTCAAACATGTTCGTACTAGTTTCAGAATTTTTGTGAATATGAAACTAGGTTTTTTTTTCAGAAACTAATACAAAATATCATGAAACTAGGTTTTTTTGATTTTGAAACTAGTTTTTGTGTTAATGAAACTAGCTTTTGTGAACCTGAAATTAATTTTTGTTGTTATGAAACTAGCTTCTGTGAATATGAAACTAATACAAAAGATCATGAAATTAGGTTTTGTGAATCTGAAACTAACTTTTGCGAACATGAAACTAATTTTTGTGGATATGATACTAGGTTTTTTGTTCATCTGAAACTAATTTTTGTTAATATGAAACTAATACAAAATATCATGAAACTAGATTTTGTGATTTTGAAACTAGCATTTGTGAACCTGAAATTAATTTGTGTTATTCTGAAACTAGCTTTTGTGATACGAAACTAATACAAAAGATCATGAAACTAGGTTTTGTGAATCTGAAACTAGCTTTTGTGAATATAAAACTAATATAAAATATCATGAAAACTAGCTTTTATCATCATGAAACTAGCTCAATGAACCTGAAACTAGTACTTTTCTTTTGCTGAAACTAGCATTATAGTCTCAAAAAACGCTTAATTAAGGTTTAGAGTTTAGTACGAGTACATGGCAGTAGCCATGTACACGTCCTCAACCCTAAACCCTAATGAAGACCGTAGCCTCCGAGGGAGTTGTCAAATTCAGTGGTTTTTAAGGTTCACCATTCCCTTTAAGGTTTTAGAACTATGAAACTAGATTTTAAGTCCATGAAACTAACTTGTGTGGACATGAAACTATGATTTATACCCATGAAACTAACATTAATCATCATGAAATTAGCTCAATAAACCCAAAACTAGTACTTTTCTTTTACTAAAACTAGCATTGTAGCCCCGCGAAACGCTTAATTATGGTTTGGATCTAAACCCTAATTAAGACCGTAGCTCTCAGAGAGAGTTTTCAATTTTTTAGGGTTCACAATTCCCTTTAGGGTTTAGAACTATGATACTAGGTTTTGAGTCCATAACACTAGCTTGTGTGGGCATATGAAACTAGGGTTTTATACCCATGAAACTAGTATTTATGCCTACGAAACTAGCTTTAATCATCATGAAACTAGTTTGATGAACCTTAAACTAATACTTTTCTTTTGCCGAAATTAGTATTGTAGTTCCGAGAAACACTTAATTAGGGTTTAGGGTCTGTACCCGTCCTCTACCCTAAACCCTAATTAATTAAGACCGTAGCTTCCAGAGTGAGTTTTGAAATTCAATGATTTTTTAAAGGTTCACCATTCCCTTTAGGGTTTTAGGTTTTGAGTCCATGATATTAGCTTGTGTGGGCATGAAGCTAGGTTTATACCCATGAAACTCGTATTGATCATCATGAAACTAGCTTTAATTATCATGAAACTAGCTCAATGAACCTGAAACTAGTACTTTTCTTTTGCTGGAACTAGCATTGTAGTCCCGAGAAACGATTTATGGGTTGAGGACGGGTACATGGCAGTCTCCTTGTACCCGTCCTCAACCCTAAATCCTAATTAAGACCATAACTCCCGGAGGGAGTTTCAAATTCAGTAATTTTTTTAGGGTTCACCATTCTTTTAGGATTCTAGAATTATGAAACTAGGTTTTGAGTCCATGACATTAACTACAATTCACATTAAACTAGTTTGATGATACTACAAATTAACTTTAGTGTTTTTGAAACTAGCTTTTGTATCCATGAAACTAGAATTTGTGGTTCTGAAATTAGCTTTTGCAGACATGAAACTAGTTTTTGTGTTTTAAAAACGAGTCTTTATGAACATAAAATTGGATTTTTATTGTTCTGAAACTAGATGTATGCGTTTCGAAATTAAATGATGCTGAAATTAGTACAAATGATGATGAAGCTAATACTTTTTATAGAAAAGTACATAAAGAGGTCGCTTTATGTAGTAAGATTACATATAAGACCTCCTTTATAAAATTATTACAAATACAGGAAAAACGAGTGAAAGAATCTGATCGAGAGAGAAAAAATACAAGAGAAGAAGAAAAAAATCTGAAAACAATGAAGAACAAATGAATTTCGTATATACAGAAGTATGGTAAATTTGGAGGAAAAGAAATTATGAGCATTAATAGAAAATCATGTTGTAGTTGGAAGAAATTAGGGCTCCAAAAAATAAAATGGTCTTTTTTGCAATACTATCGTAGAATGATTTCTTTGTGCAAAATAGAAAGGAATGAGGAGCATTTACGAAAAATTATATTGTGATTGAGAGAAATTAAGGTTTTAAAAGATAAATTGGCTTCATATATAATTATTTTAAAGAACCATCTTTTCATATAATAATAGTTGTTATTAAGTGATTTATACGGGTAATTCTCTTTTTTTTCACTCACCGGGAGCTTTATCTGATGGATTGATTAATTAATTATGATTAGATCTTTAATTGTTGGGTTCCACGAATTTATTACTGTATTTAATTTGATGACTTGCTTCATCTGACCTACATGTTTTTAGGAGTAGTCATGTTACTTTATATAGGCTGAGAGAGTATGCATACTTTTGAGAGAGTATGCATACTTGATACAATTGCTAGTCATCCTTGATCGAAGGACTTTGAGATTTGGATTGTATGTGTAGCATGCAATACTTGCTTGTTTGACGTTCTCGGTTGTTAACCATGTTTATATAAATGATGATATTAATTATATGATATTTTACACACATATTTTAATCATGCATTCATATTCGAATCTAAAGTTTTAAAGCATACTTTCACTTTAACAAGACGTAAATTTTAAATTAAGAAAGATGTTCCGGTTAAAGACAAGTTAATGGGCTCGTAGGGAAATATCCTAGTATTTGTGGCGCAGTTATATTCATGTTCAGCGGATAGGGTCCAAGGTCCTGAGGGCGTCAGTTTTATATTTATTCAACGGAGAGGGACTAAAATCCTGAGGCCGGCAGTTGTTATTTCATATTCAACAGATATGGCCACGAAAGTGACCTGAGGCCGGTAGATAGCCACCATGGGTCAGGATAGGAACCTACGATGCCAAGTGAGCTCGCGATCATGTTAAGATTCAAGATAAGCTTTGAAGTTCGTTGAAAATTTTCAGAAGTTAAGAACAAGTTTATGAGTTCAGTGGCAAGTTAAGTCAAGTCATAGGATGCATTACATTAAGAAAGACTTAAAGCTTTAAAAGATATGAAGATAGAAATTAAGTCATGGCACGCACATGGATACTTGCTTAGCCAGTGGTCACGGCTGATCCCTTTCTGAATATCAATTTTAGGTACTGAGGCAAAGTTGACCGGAGTGGCGAGTGTTGCTGGAGCAGTGATCAATATTAGGAAGATCAATTAATATATTTAAATTCACGTTTTCAAATATTTTGTACTAATCATGAATTTATTTATCTATAGTTCTACTGCATCTTTTACAAGTTCGAGAATTATTATAAAGATTTGCATGCCAAATCTTTAGACGCACCGAGCATCAAACTATATTTTGTATTTTCAAAAGTTAAGTTCGTCGAATTTTCAAGCTCACGAACTCACGGTAGTCGTATTTTAAATATATATGGGATTGAATTGGAATAATTTGACAAATTAATCCGACTCAATTTTAAATCCCAAAATCTAAAAAAGTTCATTCCGTAATCCAATCCCTACAAATCCAGATCATATTGGTTCGGATCGAATTTTGGATATGCTGATTAGGTCAGATAGTCAACAAGAAAGGCCCGGGCTTGGTAAGGGCACACCAAAGCATTAAGGTAGATTCATAAAGGCTTCTTCATGCTTTAAATTTTGTTTATTGTGATTATCCCATGAAATTTGATGTGAAACCGTCTGGGATAGCATCAGTTGGAAGTTTTATATAAAAATTCAATTTCAGTTAAGATAATTCAACTAAAGTATTTGGAACTTCAAACAGTTCAGGAATTTTGTGAGAGTTGTATTATGAGTTTCTGGATTTTAGTGCCTTTTTTCTTGTCAAATTGAACAAATTAAATATTTAGGGATTAAATAAATCTTACAAACTTTATGAGGCAGTTTGCACCAATTGTATGAATTTTAGGAGAAATAATACACTCACGAAGTTTGAAGGCCCCAAAGTTTAAATGAAACTTCATACACAATATCTAATTTTAGAGGGTAAAATGGTGTTTTGACTTTTGAGTTTGTTTATGTGGATGTTTAGCAACGAATAGGTAGTGTTACATTTCTAATTTCTTGTATTGTAGGTTAGCGATTACGATTGCTTTGTTCCTCCTAACCGGATCCATACCATATAAGAAATGAGAATTATGCTTGGTTCCTTTAATCTAAAATTATTTAATTTAATTTAATTTAATTCCATTCAGTTCAGTTTAGTTGTAATTTATACCTAACTTTAATTCAATTTAATAAATTTCAATTGAAAATAACATAATATTGTTGTACCATATATAATTTTTCTTTTGAGTGTTTTTCTTTTACTCGGACCGTATGTAATTAGCTAGTGATAACTTGGCATGCTAGAGATATGCATTGAATGTAATATTTGACAACAGTGCAAATTTTAAAAGTTTAAAATTTTTATTTACCTTGACTCTTATATGTAATACGTCGTGACCCTTTTAAAACTATATTCCGTGATATATAGCTCAGAGCACTTATTCTCCAACTTTTGAAACACATTTCATAATTTATGAAGTTAACTTAATTGGGAAAAAAAATGGCATGCTCGCAAAACACCTATTTATACCAAATGGAAAGCCCACATTTCCAATTTCAATCGGGCTAACTTATTTCCATCAACAAACTCACTTTTAATCTACATTAAGCTATTTAAATGGTCCACAATTAAACTATTTTTATGGCTATATACACTCCATAGTACTATCAAAATGTTAGAATAGTAGAATGCACTTGAAATCTCATGTTGTTTCTTTAATATTTTGGAGTTATAAGTAGTGTATAGTCATCTGGAGTATAAATATAGTGATGTAGTTGATACTAGCTAGTAAAAGAACACTTCTTTATAAAACTTAACATTTTTCTATTATATAATAAATTATCTTCGACTTTTATGATAAATTCTCCTATATGATAATAGTAATTAATTTGATAAAATTATTAATTTTCATTATATATATATATACTTTTATTAAATTATTTACAATTACTGTTTAAAGTGTTAGACAGTTTCACCAATCACATTGAAATTGATAAATTTTATAAAGAATTGAGGGGGTATGGATTATGACAATATAGGTAGACATCTAATTATACTGCAACTAAATTATGCGCATTTCTTTTTTTACAATCCGATTTTAATTATGAGCTCTATTCAATTGAAAATGTATAGTACATTGCATGAGGCCTTTATCGCTACATTGTCATTACACACACACACAAAAGAAAAGAAATGTGTGACATCCAAATAAGAAACATGGTAGATATCTCAGATAATTAATTCTACATATATCAAAATCAAACATTTAAAACATTGTTACCAAAACCAATAATTACCAAATCACTTATTTAATTCCAAATAATCACTAGGCTCCTATAAATACCTCAAATTACATTCCCAATCCACACTCACCACTTCCAAATTGAAAACCCAAGTTTCCTACATTGTTCTTCCTTCCTTACCGCCATGACAAGAAAGAAAGTGAAGCTCGCCTTCATCACCAACGACTCGTCCCGAAAAGCTACCTTCAAGAAGCGAAAGAAAGGCCTCATGAAGAAGGTCAGCGAGCTCAGCACCCTCTGTGGCATTGACGCATGCGCCATTGTCTACAGCCCCTACGAGCCACAGCCTGATGTGTTCCCCGATATGCGTGGGGCGCACCATGTGGTGTCCCAATTCAAACGCATGCCCGAGATGGAGCAGAGCAAGAAGATGGTCAATCAGGAGTCGTTTATCCGTAACAGGATTGCTAAAGCGGCTGAGCAGTTGAAGAAGTTGATCAAGGATAATAGGGAGAAGGAGGTCACGCATTTGATGTACACGTGTCTAACCGGAAAGGGTGTCCAGCGGATGAATGTTGGTGAGCTCAATGATTTGGGGTGGGTGCTTGAGAGGGATTTGAAGGAAGTTTGTAAGAGAATTGATAGTTTAAAGAAGGGCAGTGTCGTCCATGCGTCGAAGGAGAAGGTGGGGCTGCAGTTGGGTGGGGTGCAACAACAACAACAACATCAATCGTGGTTTGCAGATTGGGCTAACAATGTGGGGGGTGATCAACACGGTGTCGGTGGGACGTTCGGAGGGCACGGTGGAGGAATGGTGGGGGAGGAAATGCAGATCATGCAATTCAATGAGGGTGGTGGAAATAATCAAAATAATAATAATCATAATATTGATATTAATATTATGGATATGAACAATAAGGGTGATAATGTTGATGTTGGTAACCAGGGTTGTGGTGGTTCAATTTGGTCAAATGCTTTCTTCCCGTGAGATTGGTTCATGATCAAGTAAGTATTACTCCTAGTCGTCAAATGTCATCACCAAGAATAATTTTTGGGTTTAAGTCATTCTTGTAACAGTTGCTGAAATGGTACTTTGGTTGATTGGTTCTACTAAACTTTCAATTGCTAGACCATTACTTATCACTCATATTTGCTCAATAAATGTTTGCCGTTTCAAAACGAGAAAATGATTTCTAGCTGTATCATCAAACATGTAATGGCGAATCAAAGCTTAACTATTGTATGTACTACAGACTCAAACTCCTTCACTACACACTTTATCAATAACAAGAATTTATTGTACTTCTAATATATCATTACCTCATACCAAAACGTGTTCTGGAACTCATTTTTAGATTGGAATAGTTTTGCTCCTTGGATGTGTTCTGGGGCATCTCTTATGATCTTTGTTCTTGTAATTAACCTATTTTCGATATCGTAATAAAATAAATTACCGCTCTAAAAAAAACCTCATACCATAATGTTTACTTCCTTTCTCCAACTTATTATTTGTTTTTATGGTAACATTAAATCGAGGTTAGATTTATTATAGTGGGAGTAATTATAATTTGTATTTATGTTTTTCCCGCTTGTTTCTAATATAATTGTGATGGCTCTCAATGTAGCAAATGTTGTTCTTGTTTAATACTACACTTTTATTTACTATATGCAATATTCCATAATATTCTTACTTTTATATTGTGTCTACATTTTATCACAATTTTATTTTGAATTGCACCATTCAAAGTTTCAAACATTGGAAGACTGGGTTCAAAACGGAAGACGGTGATAAACTCATAAACTATAGTCGTAAATAGTCACAATAGTCCCGCTCTGACGGGCTTTATATTTTAGCCCATTGGATAAAGTTGGTCAATTTAGTCTTTACATATGAATTATGATCATCATCATCCCGAGATCCGAGTCTTATTGGACCTTGGAATATTACAAGTCACAACCAAACTATGTCAAATTTCCAAATCTCACCTATAAGTCTATACAAAAACTCGTGAGGGTCCATGATTTGTGAAAGTCCTGTGAGAGTCCTACATTATTATATATTAATTGTACGGTGTTGTATGTAAATTGTGAATTTTTGTGTGTTTCGTTTATTTTCACAAATTGTATATTATTGCATAATAATTGTACATTGAATTTTTTTGTTAAGTTGTAAAAATATAAAAATGTATAATTAATATATAATAATGCAGGACTCTGACGAGAGTATTACAAGCTACGAAAGTGTATAACCAAATTCATATTGGCAATGACAAATCAAATTCAGTCTCCATGAAACCCCACAAACTTACATTTCCACACATTCCTACAAACTTACATTTCCACACATTCCTATCAGGCTCACATCCGCCATCGTAATATGTCTTGTACCTGATCGAGTTCACCGTAAAGAGGATCAACCGCATATCAAGATTTAAGTCTACCAAACAAGACTAGGGTCCATCAAGTATTTCATCACCTCGGCTTTTAATTGGGAAATAACCAAATGCATGCCTATTTAGTATTTCTTCATCTTAACGTTCTGATTTTTTTCTAACCACGACCTGAGCGGACGACTATGTAACCACAAACTAAGCGGACGAGTCTCCATTCCTAAGCTAACCGCGTCAAATTCTCAGAATGCAGATATAAGAAATGGAGAAGATATACATGAAGAAATAGAAGAGATGATTGGAAGCTTAATACAATTTGGATTAATATAGCACTGTAATTTGTAGAATCAAGAGATGAATAGTTTTAGAAGTAGTTTTCCCGCCTTTAGTTAGTTACATTTTGTAAAGGGTAGAATAGTCTTTTACTTTTATGTGTTCTCCGCTTATATATAGCTGCTACTATGTACATATAAGGCTAGAACTCTCATTTGATTATTGGCCACTCATTCAACAAACATAGAGCTGTTATTTACTTCTCTTTGCATCACCATTGAAGGTGAGTTCAATTTGTTCTTCCGCTTCATTCAATATTTTGATATGGTATCAGAGCTTGGGCTTGCCTAAGTATTTGATTTCTCGCCGATCATACGGTTCATTCTACTCTTTTATTGTTATATTCACATTTAATTTTTAGTTCACAATTGTTTTATGACAGTTTTTTTTCTTAAATTCGCACTTGCAGTGATCTAGTATACTTGTTTACAGGTTTATACTCATCATTCACTAGTTTGACTATATCTTTTTGGTTAAAATTTGATGAGATTTGGTTGATATGTTGATTTCGTGCATAGATCGTAAGGTTTTGATCAAAAATATACAGTTATATGTTAGGTTTTGACATCATTTTTTATGATATTGTTTCATTCACTGTGTTTCTCGTTGATCTATGTTTGATTCACAGATTCATAGCTTGTTATTGTTTGTATTGAACGGATCATCTTCTTGTGACTACTGTACTGAAGTTTAAATCATCAAAACCTAGTTTACTAGTCACTTCCTGAAAGCTTAGCTTCGAACTGATTACTGTTTTATTTGATATTGTTTCAGCAATCTGAGTAATTCACATTTGATACACTAGTTTCACCAACTGTTTGTGAAAATGAATGTTCATGATTCGAGTAGTTCAGATCTGAATGTGAATGTTAATGGCACTGGTTCACCTGCTAGAGTTGTGGTTGATACGAATCTGGATCACACTAATCCAGACAATCCATATCAACTCTTTCCTCATGATACAACTACTTCAGGTTCCATTAAGAACATTCTAAAAGGAGCTAACTACATTAGCTGGAGGCATGATATGGCATTATCTCTCTCTATCAGGAACAAGTTGTGCTTTGTGGATGGTACTTATAATAAGCCAGCACTAGAAACTCCTCTGTATTTACCTTGGTTGCGTTGCAACAATCTCATTCTGTCGTGGTTACATATCTCTATGACTGAATAAATCAGAGGCACTATATCACAAAGTGTTTATGCTAAGGATGTTTGGGACAAGTTGGAGGCTAGATACTCACAGACTGATAATGTGTGTATCTATGAGCTGCAATTGACCTTGAGTCAATATGTGCAAGGTTCTCAAACTATCATGGAGTATTACACTAGTCTGTCTAGTATTTGGGAGGAGCTTCACATGCACATACCTCCTCCTAGTAGTGAATGGTGCAACTGTGGGAAGTGTACTTGTCAGTCTTTGGCTAGTGCTGCTTGTACACATGAGGTAGATTAGGTTTTTCAGTTCCTCATGGGTTTGAATGAGTCTTATGACATCATTAGAGGTCAAAATATCATGCAGATACCCATTCCATCACTTGAAAGAGCTTACTCCATTATTCTGAATGAATAAAGGAAGAGGACTCTAGGCATGGTAATACAGGAAATGGTGGAGGTTCTTCTACTTATCATATGTGCCCGAATGGTCCCTCTTATCAAGCTAAAAAAAAAGTCAAAGAGCTAAGGTCTTCTCACTGTGGATGCACTAATCCATTGTGGAAAAATGTTATAAACTCATTGGTTTTCCAAGTGATTTCAAATTTACAAAGAAGCCTACTTATGCTAAGAATTCCACTCAGCAGTATAATCAAGCTATGCCATCACATTTCCCTGCTGCTAGAACACACTATTCTAACAATGTGGCTAGTACTTCCTTTGATGTCAGTGCTCAGTATCACAATATCAAAAATCAAATGAATCATCTTTTGCAGATACTAGAGCAAGGTGTCAATCAACTACTGCTCCTATTGGTGCTACTAACATGCTTGCTGCAACACATGAGCAAGCTCATGATGGTAATGATCCTACTTCAACTTATCATGCACACTATGGGAGGAGATTTCTTCAAGGATAAGGATTGGGCTTGCTGAAAGATATAAATCACTCTTTGTTCTGCATAAGATGATCTTTCTAATCTCAGTTTTTCTGCTAATAAGCTCCATAAACATGATGCTATTTCCTTATGTCAATGTAATAAGCAACATTCTGCTATGCATAGTGCTGCACTGCCTACTTCCAGTCAATTATGGCATTCAAGGTTGGGTCATACCTCATTTCAAAGAATGAAACTCATAGACTGTTGTAATGTAGCTAGTTATGCAGATTCATATTGTACAATTTGTTTAGAGGCTAAACAGAGAAAACTAGCTTTTCCTATTAGCAATTCTGTAACAACCTCTATTTTTTCTTTAGTATATGCAAATGTTTGTGGCCCCTATTCTATTTCTTCTCTAAATGGTCATAGATATTTTCTTACTCTTATTCACTCGCAAATCAGAAGTTCAGAATATTATCTTAAATTTTATCACATTGATTGAAAATTAATACAAGCTTAGAATTAAGCAGTTTATAACAGATAATGGTTCAGAATTCATGGTTCTCACACCAAAATTTAAAAGTTTAGGAATCATACACCAAACTAGCTGTGTATATACACCACGACAAAATGGTGTGGTAGAACGCAAGCATAAGCATTTACTTAACACAGCTAGAGCTTTAATATTTCAATCTTCTATTCCTCTTAAAATTTGGGGAGATGCTATACTCACTGCTGCTTATTTGATCAATCGAATTCCTGCACCTTTACTTGATAATATGAGTCCATTCACTAGATTTTACAACAAAGATCCAGACTATAGTATTTTAAAAGTTTTTGGTTCCCTGTGTTATGTTTCTACTCATTCACATCAGAGAACAAAGTTTGATAAAAGAGCTGTAAAATGTATATTCATTGGATATCCACCTCATACTAAAGGATACAAACTTTATAATCATACCACTCACACAGTTCAAAGGACGTCTACTTCCTTGAGCATATATTTCCTTTTCACCATCTTTTGATCCTAAGTAACTTACTGCAGAAAATAGTTCTTCTGCAACTGATGATAAATTATATATACCTCATTCTTTAATAGCACCTTCACCAGTTTCAAATACACCTGATCATTTACATCAACAAAATTCATCTTTCCAGTCACTTGATATTGTCACAAGATCACACCATACACCTGTCACACAATCACCTATTATTGAAGATATTATAGAGTCTTCTCACAGTAGTGACCCTTCTTTACATGGTGATACTTCTTCTGATCATATGTCTTCTCACCATCAGTGAGAACATCAACAAGACAACTTAAGACACCAGTAAAATATAAAGATTTTCATCATAATATTACACATAAAACTCTTCTGCTCCTATGTCAAATCATATGTCTTATAGCCATTTAAATGAGTCAAATTGTATTCTTTTTTCACTCACTCTTATTGCTCATACCGAACCTAGTACTTATTCAGAAGCAATCAAATCACTAGAATGGACAAAAGATATAAAAGCTGAAATTCAAGCTTTAGAAGATAACAAGACTAGGTCTGTTGTTACTTTACCGCATGGTCACAAACCAATAGGTTGTAAATATGTTTTTAAACTCAACCATAAACATGATGGTTCAATTGATAAATACAAAGCTAGATTAGTTGCAAAAGGTTATTCACAAAGATTTGGTTTTAATTATATGGAGACATTCAATTTAGTCCTGTAGCTAAACTTACTACAGTAAGAACTTTCTTAGCTATTGTGTGTGTGTGTGTGCGCGCGCGCGCGCGCAAATCCCA
>JAYMSP010002098.1:0-26331 GCA_036897095.1 Plantago elongata
ATCGACCGGTATATATAGGAGGTAGAGGCGGCGGACTGGCGGTGAAGATCGGAAATGGGTGGCCGGAAAATGGGCCAAATCGCCCAACTCATCTCCACCCATTTTCTGCCTATTTCGCGCGATTTTCGGTGCGGCCACGAGGGGGCGGCGTGCGCGACTCCGATTGGCTGGGTGGCCGGTTAGCTTAGGGGCGAAGAGGACGCCATTATTGACCGGAGAAGAGAGGAAGAATTGGTTCGCGAACGGAGCGATAGGATGAAGCGGATCGGCACGAGATCCGGGCGGTCTTGGAGCGGAGCTCGAGCGGCACGGGCGTGAGGGGACGGCACCGTTGCGGGCTCGGCTTGGACCGATGATGGGCGTGGATGCGAGCAGACGGGAGGAGCGGCGGTGAATCTGGGAATGGCACGGTGAATTGCCATTTACAGTAGCATTGGGCGATTTGGGGAAGAAAAGGGGTGTAAATGGACCGAAATACCCTCACGTGGAAAAGGAGCAAAAGGAACTAGGGGTAACTTGGTCTTTTTGCTATTATATATAACTGGTTCATTTTGGCTTCCAAACGACTCGCAAATAAATTCCGAAAAAATGGCAAATCACTTCCCAAACATTTTTCAAGCCGTTCTCGAGCCATAGGAGAAATAAAATAAATAACTTTTATTTTATAATTTTTAATATTATTTTATTAGTAAATAACTAATTTCTATTTTAACGTCGAATCCGTTCGGCGTTAAAATCCTAAATTCGACCTAGTTACAATGTATGTGGGTTATAGTTGAGTATATATAATGACCCGTTCAACCCATTTGAAAGGATTCACTTTCTAACTCTTAATTGGGTTGGAATACTTTTAGTAACTAGCTTTTAGTTTGGGGGATTTATATACTTAAAGAAAGTTAGTCTCTTAAGTACTTTTTAAAAGTAATATCTTCTAAGACTCCCTCAATACTTTATGTTCATATTCATTAATAATATTAATATTACGTTATGAGAGATAAATTTTTAATCTAACTCCCTAAATTTTCATACACTATACATACTATAAGACAATATTTATTGTGCTAATTCGTAAATAATTTGTAGATCCGACAAACATGACGCCTTATGTGTCTTATAAACTTGAAATGAGAATTACTGATACACCAATAACTTGCAAACTTGTATACGAAATTATAATACGAAGTTTTGAAAATCACAAAAGGTGCATTCCCAATCCCATGCACTATATTGAAATTCAATGGAGAAGCTGGAGTAAATTCAGCACCACGTGTTGTCTTCCAACTCTTTATACTAATTTAATTAAATATGCTTTAAAACTACACAAATACTCATGCCGTCCGAATTTCCAAATCAAGCAACGGTGCAAATGACGAACAAATATATTAACATGTTCCTTGAAAAGGTACAACATCCCATCTATAAACTCGAACTGATAGAGAGATGCATTACAGATCCTGTCACCAAAATAACCCAAAAGTAGCTTAGAATTGTTAATATCAAACTAAACATGACAGGGGTGGAGGCAACAGATGATCTGCAATTACAACTTCTTTCACCAACGTGGCTTTCAATCTTTCAAAGCAAAACATAGAACCTGTGTCAAGACTTGGTAACCTGAGAATCATATAGGAGGAAATAGAAAGATACATTATCCTAAACAATGTGACAGTAAACGCACCTTTGATGGAGTCACATAAGATTACCCCAACTTAATCATCAGTGGCAACAATAGGATCCTCAACTGGAGGAACACAATCAACCTTGTATTTTAGAACCTGTTCAAACCAAGACCAACAAAGTTTAGACACAGAAATGCAAATGATGAAGAACATTGGCAGGCAGTTTGGGGTGATTATTTCAGGGAAAAAAAAAGAAAAAGACTTGGCAAGGTTGGTTTCCATACTATTCCGCCCTATGATATACTTCCAAAATTGCATAGATTTGTGGTTGTACAGGTCGGTGAGGCATAGTATATGTTTTATGTAGAAACTAAAAGCAAAAGCAATCAACTAGGCATTTGCAAAACTTACTTATCTCCAGTGCACTGCATCGGTTATTTGGGTATTTCTTCATACCTCCTTTGGCAATGCAAATATGCTATGTATCATGGGGCAGCGGTTGAATAGTATCAATCTCACTTAGTCTTAAAGCTTGACAACTTGTCATTTTGGGCGTTTCTTTTATAAAAAAATTAATCACTTCTTTGCATACTCTATTCTCTCTCTTGCTTTTTACCATCCACTTGCTACTCATCAATATAAACCATTTTTTTTGCAAAATCACCTTGATCTTTGTGCCAACAGTAATTGTCAAGGATTAAGTGAAATGGAGGGAGTGGTATATTTATGATGGGAATAGCTATATTTTAACCAACCTTTTTGAAAAACGTGGAGTAAGAATTATCCCAAGTGAGCTTGTAGTTCCCTGATACACATGTGCAGAAGTTTCCCTGCAGTGAAACGTAAAGTTAAAGAAGATCCCATATTTCTACATGGACATCGAGAATGAGATTCAAGCAGTGCTTACCTGGTCAGACTCATAACGCTTGTAAGGCAATATCATCTTTAGGCAAAACCAAAGACCAAAAGAATCATCAGAACCATAACAAGTTAGCTTTAAAAAAATGACAAAGCGAAACGGAGATCAAGTGCAAACAGCATCAAGAACTAACCATCTTCTCCCCACTAAGAGCTACACACTCCACACTGAATCCAATGTCCTGCTGCAAATCATCATACAATTGGGGCGAACAAAATCAATGTCATGTATAAGTATTAAGACAGATAATGTAAAAATATTGAGCAGTGGTGGAGAATGTAACCAAAATGAGCAGGGGCGAGCGCAGGAGTTTTTACAGAGGTTGCAAACTTCTTTCTTCTTTTTCTTTCTTTTTCTTTTTTCTTTTATATCCAGAACTTATCCAAAAATATTGTAAATTAGTATTGCATAGTTTTAATGTATTATATTTATTCCATAACATATACAAATTAATCAAAACACTTATATATTATATTCCAGTATTCCGAAACCACCCATCTTTAAACAAGTAACATGTCCGAAAGATATATCAACCTTATGAGAATCATTTATATTGTATAAATTGCTATAGTTTCCACGGTGCCCTATAAGCTGTTAGCAATGCAGAGAACTTAGTTAATAAGACTAATAACACACTCGAAGAAGTACAAGTTTGATGCAGCATGCAATGGAAATTGAAGTGCACAGTGCATCTTCACATCACTAACAGCATAAGAAAGAAAAAAGTTACGAGGTAAGAACTGCACCTGATTCATTTTCCCCTGGACCAATGAGAAATCCCATGCAATATACGAGTTTATCGATTCTGCTGTTAAAGTCACCTAATGAACAAGAAAGTAAGTTCATAAAAAGTGACAAGTAGGATTAATCAACTTGAGAAAGGTTAATGTTTACTTCCAGCAATAGATAATATACTGCCATCTGGGTGCTAATTTAAGTGATACCACTATACTGCACTTTATGCAGGTAAGTTTAAGAAGGCTATTTGAGTAGGATGGGTTACGAAGATGCAAGAGATAGAATACATGGGAGAATAAGGAAATTATAGCAAATGAAGAAGATGCTAAAAAAACTTTACAAATCAACAAAAGTTAGTGCTTTGCTATAGAAAGTTTCTGGTATCGTATGATCAATATCTAGCCAGTGTTAGAAAACAAACCTCGTGGGTCTGGCCTGCTGGAATACTTATTTCCTTATATTCAACATTATTCCTGCATTTAGAAATGAATCAACTATGTACACACCCACACACGAACAAAAAAAGAAAAGAACAAAACAATGTAAATTTCTACAATTTACATATTAAAGTTCGAAGACATTCAAACATTCACAGATTTTGAGTTCAGAAAAGTATAGTGTTGGCCCGACCTGCCATCTAATGTGCCGGCCTCATCTGCAGTGATAAAGAACGGTGAATTTTTTAGAACCTCCCTGTAAGAAAAAATGTAAAATAGAGGATCAATAAACAAGATCACAGCTGAAACAGAATGCTAAACACAAAGATAACACGCCTTTTGCAGTCATATCATCCCATTTCAATTCAACAACACACTACTTTCAGGCCAGTAATAAGTCGTTTACAGTAAGAACCATGATAGAATACCTAGTATTGTGTATTGAATTGAGTTATGGTTGCAAAAGAAGTTGATCTTCAGGGACTCTGTTCGTAAATATAGGACATCTTATATTTTAACCATATAAAACTTTGTCAAGTCTATAAATATGCAAAAATAGTGCATAGAGTGAAGAGGCCCTTAAACATGACATTGACCAAGATATGATTATGCACAAGGACATTTTAAACATTAGTATGCCCATCAGTGAAATTAATCCCGCAATCAAATGCAGCTGGAGAAATATCAGAACTCAGTAGGCTTACATATAAGCAGACCTTGGGTAAGAGTCCCATGCAAGTAGAGAAACAGGCATTCAACAGCACTAATATCTTTCAATGGCAGACATGCATTGAGCTAACTAATCAACAGTTAAATGTCTGTTCATGGAATTTCCTATAGGGTCTTCAAAGTCATAGTACTTCTGTCATGGTGATTAGTCAAACACCAATCCTACGCTTGTCATTTTATGCAAGAAGAGCATGGAAAGGAAAGCCTAATGTGAAGAGTTGGACATTTCAGGAATACCACCTGATTCCCAGTAGGCCTAAAGAGGATAAGGGCAAGCAAGCAGCTCCATATGCAGTGAACTACTTTTAGCTAAAGACAGAATTACTGAAAATGTTGAACTGGGTATAGGAGTTGATGCTTATAACATCTTGGTGGAATTAGGAAAAAAATTCTCTAAAAGGATTATCCTCGTAGCCATAGGTAGAGCTCAGGTCCATGACTAAGAGATCATGGATTCAATTCCTTTGCCCTAGAAAAAAACCAGAAACAAAACAGAAATTTATGTTTGCACAAGTGCACCTAATTCAATTAGCCCATGGGTTCCACTTTTCGACTGCTTCTGACCATTTGAGAGTAAATTCTAAACTTTTTTACCCAGCCATACACTGCTGGTAACCATAAAGTCAGTCTAGAGACTGGAGCAAATGGATGCAGTTGATTCGCAAGAAGCAGCTTAGATATCTAATGGTTTGTAATTGAGGATGTGTTGCATGCCCCTAATATTTCTTCCCATTTAAGAAAACATACAAAACCTGAAACGTTCCTTCCTTTATGATGAATCCAAGACATCTTGATCAAAGATCCTTTAAAGTTATTGGTAAAAGGGATTATAAAGTTCCGATGCAACAAATAGCATTGCAGCAAGTGTAATAAACGTGGTGTGAGGTTTGCTTAATTTTATTAATCTAAACGTTTGGTGCTCAAGTTAAGTGATTATGATTTTTTTTTATACTAAAGCAAATCTAGCTTCCTTGGTTGCACCAGACATGCTATTAGTTATTTAGTTGTAAAGTAGGCAATTAAAGTTGTTAAAAGTTTTAACTTATAATAGCGCATTATGAGCATGTCGTTGTTTCCAGGAACTTTAGTCCACAAACTCAAGAATGAAAACTAATATTGCAAATATCTGAGAAAATTTTCCAGGGTCACAAACATAAGAACTTAAGGATGTTACAGTACCCTATAAAACCGAGAAATCTTTGAAACTCAGCAGTGTAGGCATCAACTGCTTCTTCCAGGATAGAAATATGGTGTTTTGACCTAAGGAAAGCAACAAAAAAAAAAAATTAAGTAGAACCACAGGAAGAGGCAAGACTTAAGAATTATCAGAGTCAAACAGAAATAAACGAGAGCAATCAATCTCACAGTTTTTTAGTTTCTAGACGCCGCCATAGTAAAGAGAGATATAGACGAATATTATAAACCATTGAGGTAAGAGTATATAAAGGAGGTCCATATCGCTGTCGCTGCTCCTCCATGGGCCTGGAGATAAAGACAAATTTAGAACAGAAACTCAAGGATGCTATTGAGACAGTAGCAAGTCAGTCTTGTGTTTAGAGAAATCCTTAATTAATATTTATTTACCCTTGATCATCATTGATTTGCCGAATGAACTCCAATAAAACCTGCAAGAAAACTTCATAATTCCATAAATTGTTCAAACAGAATAGTGGAGATGTGGATTCTTAACTTGACTATGTGAAACACACATTACTTGAGATTTGAGAGATTAAAGGTATAAAAGATGACAATCAGAGATAGGAGTCACGGACAAGTAGTCCTCATGCTGTAAGTAACCAGTGGATGTAAGAGTTACTCCGCGTCTCCGCCTATCCCAACTTCAACTTCCTGGTTTCCCAACTACAATGTCAGGTACCATACCTAAGATGGAAATCTTCTTCCCTGATTTATTCCTTATCTTTCCTAATTTCTCATTCTCTCAAATACTTTTTTTATCACCACTTACTATTATTTATTCATTCCACCTCATATTTTATTCATTTCTCTAATTTATTTATATATTCTGCTCTTAACATCCGCATGTAGCTCAAGAGGAACTTGAAGACGGTATGGAGGAAGTAAAGTTTGATTGAGGGTACTGAGGTTTACCAAGAAGAAGGGCTTGGCACACCTACAGGTCATATAATAAAAAGAGCTATAACTAGTATAAATCAATACCTCTGGCACACCAACCAAGTATTTCATCAGTGTCTTATAGACACCTGTTGCAGAACCTAGCTCAGCTAACTGCCTCCTTCTGCATAAAGTTAATTGTATGATTATAAGGTGAAAATTCTTTCTTCTTTGAGGACACACAGACTGCTGACATCGATGTACCTTTCCATCTGCTGGTTCCATAGTAGAGCATATTTGTCACGAATGCTTCCGCCAGAGCTAATTAAACCATCAAGTGTCGCTTGCTTATTTCTCTCCGAGCGCTCCCTCTGTTGCCTGATTATTGTACCCCGGAAATCTTGTGGCATATAGGTCATAACTGTAAAATATTACAAAAACAGTCTGAATGAAGCATGCCTACCTCACACACACACACACACATCAAGACAACAATCAAATGATCTTCCTGATTCCCCAAAAAAAATATCTACGTAACTTAAGAGCAGAGCACTCAGGATTATGCTAGATAGTTAAATAGATCCCACATGTAGCCATGGTCAAAAGGAAGCTCTGAATAAATCTTTGGAAGTAGTTCAACTTTGAGTTGAGTTCTGAAGACGTCAATTTCCTGAAAGAGTTTCTGAAGACAAGATCGTTTAAAAAACTCATGAACTCATATTGTTTTCAAAACCTGAGGCCGCACGTTGGGTTTTCAGAACCTCACATCCAGACCAGAATTTCTTTTAGTTTATTATCATGCTTTAAAGCAGGGAAAAAATGCAACAGTGTACAATAAAATCACCTGTTCAAACACATATCCCCCAGCCTATCCTACGTTCCCCACAGTGAACTATATGCAACTTTATCGAGGGTTCATATAAATTAGTTGAACCCAAAATTTTCAGTTATAACACAATACTCATTTAAGTTCTTTGTTCAACCAAATCATCTTTCTCGTAACTTCCGATTACCATTGCAAGTGTATCCACTTCAGTGAAAGATCACAAAATACGTATGCTTGAGTAGACGGACTTAATACTTGCTCATTTAAGTGACTATAACTTAATCCATACATATAAGTAAAGTGGCACGCAAATCATCAGTTTGTTTACATGGGAAAAGGAAGAGTTGAAGCCACCAAACAAAAGAAGCGAAGGAAACTTTACTAATTTCCTTAAATACGGTCGTATACCAAAAGCATTCTCCCAGTAGAAGATTCTTCCAGAACTTAGTATAATAGACATCCAAGTGTTCTATATTTGAAGCAATTCCTTGTTCTACAGGCAGATCTATGATATGATGAAGAAAGTTCAAGACATGGTATAAACATAAACCTGTGTTGAATATAAACTCAGAATTACTCGACTGGAAAGCTTCCAAAGCTTTCAGGGTAGATATAAACTTCTCTTGGAGACGCCCCAGAACAGGAGCAAGTTCAGCATCTTCGACCGCTGTTTGCTGTTGAAGCTGTTAAATGCACCAACAATTCTTCAAAAAATGACACATAATGACCAAATGTAATAAGGTAAGAGTAATTGATGTAACTAACTCACACAGCTGGGCCAATGTGAAGTTTCCAATAAGAATAGGATCTCTTCAATCTGTTCACGATTCTTCCACATATTTTCATCAACTTTATGAGGAGGCTCGCGTTGAGCTTCTTGAGCCAAGTTGCTTTCTCCTACAAGGGGGAAGAAAAAATTAAGCAAGTCTGTGTCCCAACTAAGTGGCTAATAAAACAGAATAAGTAGCCTCAGTCCAAGTAAAAATCAGAAATGTAGGCTAGGATATGACCAGTAAGAAAAATGATGAACCAACCTTCGTTAGGGGGTGAGTGGTCAAGCAGATCATTAGCCATGGCAGTTATCTGGTCTATGAGACGGGAAACGTCAGGGGTGAGAGGAGCAAAGGGATATTTGTCATAATAAGAGGCCAGGAAAGCCCTAGTTATGGGCACGAGGCCTTCCGTGGATACCATACTCGACAGGATGCTGTGATTAGATCAATCAGAACTCCAATTCCCACAGTTCCACCACAATACCCTTACTGAAGAACCCCCTAATCCTGCACATGTATGCATATTTTATATATGCATCATCACATAACTAACTGAAAGCACAACAATGCTAAAGAAATGGAGAACGGATTCAATGGTGTTTGGTCTGAAGTTAGCTAGCTCACAATTATTCATCCATCATTTTCAATTGATTAATTATTACTTGACTGGATAGGCTACTACTGAATGATCGAATAAGGACGATGACAGGTACATGGATAAACTGTATACAATTTGATTGATTGATTGATTTGTGGCAGTGAATAATGTCCTACCATAACCAAATAATTCGATTTTGTATAAACCCTAATTTATGGATAGATCTCGTAAGTAAGAATTGATGGATGGTTTAGTTTAGTTTACCTTGAAGTGAGGGCGTCAGTTGCACAAGTGGCGGAGGACGATTGATTGGAGTGGATTGCCTCGCCGTATTTGTACGGAATGTTGCAGTGGAGAATGAGGCAGTTGACGGTAGATGTTGTCGAACTGGCTGCCTGACTATTCATTTCATTAAGGCCTGCTTGGTATAAATGCATTAGTCAACTTATTAATTAAGAATGTGCTTTTCAAAACACGTTTTGATCATAGGTATATTTTATCAATATATATAAAATTAGAGTTATTTCTTACTTGAAATGTGTATACATTTACTCTAATTCGTCTAAACATTTATTCATACCAAACAACGATGATGAAGAACATAACATCGACGACAACCATGAACATATGGAACATTAGTATATCGTTGTCCTACTAATTGGGTTGTTGGAGTATGATGTGTGATTTGGCAATTAGGGTTTTAGACATGAACTTCTCATGTGTATTGAATAACACCGTCAGGTTCAGATCTCTATAACCGTGTTCAATGCCATCGGCCTCAACATTGAGGGAGTGAATTGACAGTTCTTTATTCATTTGCACCTCCATATCAAATACCATGATACTATACATGAGATGGAAGATCAGGTTAGCCATCATATTCCTAGTTCCATAGAATTAGTTAGTGACATATTTGTAATATTGTGTTAATTCCATATCAATCCACCTCTATTACCGACAACCAAATGATGTATGACAATGTTCAAAAACACATTGTTATAAGTTGGACATATAATTCAAGACTTAAATTAATATATAATGTATTAGTTACCATGCATCATCGACACACATACAACTTGTCCGAACTGTATTTGATTGTCCACTTAAATGTCGTACTGCAAAGCCACAATTGTACATGAATTTGTCCATTCTTTCTCGTTATTTTTTGTGTGATTTGATGGTGTTTTTCATATACATCTCTCTTATCCGTTTCTTAGCTCTTAGCAGTTTACGATAATTATACCGATCAATGATCTTACGGGTGCAATGCAATATATACGTGTTGCAGCTTTAACTGTGTGCAATATATAATTTATTTGGATGATGTACATTTTATTTTTTAATTAAATATCTCATGTAATACATAAAGTCTCATAAGAGACGGTCTCTATATAAACTATATATATAGAGACGTGACTATTTTGCAGTTAATCACTTTACACTCCTTTTGAACAAAAATTTACGGATCCTACCCTGCCCGACCCGATGCAATAGTAATGATTGGTATACGAAATATTTTCACCAGTTCTTTCCATTTTTTCTCTCTTTCCCCTCTCATATGTTTTTTTTCTCTTCTCTCTTTTCTCATCTCTTTCTCTCTCTTCCTAATCTCCTTGCAACTGTTAAATCTCGATGCTTTCACCCTTGATTTTTGTTTGAAACTTGAATGTAAGTGTTTTGTTCGAGATTATGTTCCTTTGTCACTTTTATGCTTGTTAGGATTTTTTTTTAATTGGGATTTTGTGGTTGTTTATCTAAGTTTTGCAGCTATTCGTATTATTGGTTGGTAAGAACGACATTGAAGGCTCGATGGACCGTAATCGGAATCGAAAGCGGAAGGCAGTGACTTGCAATGAAGGTTTTTTTTTCATTTTTTCATGTTGTGAACATTTTTCTGTGCTGACTGCAGGAGATAGGAAACACTTTTTTTTTTTGGTGATATTGTATGGTATGCTTGACATAGGTAAATTCATTGGGAACATGGGTTACTTCTTTGATATCATTGTTTTACGAGAAAATTTTTTATGTGCTCACTGATGAAGATGCTATTGAATGTGGTACATGATGAAGCAATTGGAGATGTTTAAAGTGGAAAAAAATCAAATGTCTTGAGTTGATGATGGTATTCGTATTCAGTTTAGTTTTTTTAGTTTGTTATTAACATGGGTTAGGTTGTTTGTTTGATAACATGGGTGATATTTTTTATAACATGCATTTTCTGTTTTTCTATAGGTATATAAAAGGGAATACTCTATGCTCAAATTTTAATAGTGCGCTTGGCAGATATAAATGGACGAAGAGATGCAATGTTGACAAGTGTAGCTGAGTTTGTCGAATTGCTGACAAAGAATTATAGTTCAAGCAACCTAGAACTATGTGTACTTGAGGAGGATTTATGACAATAAGGTTTTTGAAAAGATAAAGGAGGATGAAAAAGGATTGGCAAAGAAGAAGGATGTCGGTTCAAGTGCATATATTATTTTTTTAACATATTGAGTGTGAAGATACATCAAACAATGATTTTATTAGTTGTTAGTCGGAAAAATGTAACTAAACATTTTCAATTTGAATATTTGATCTATGTTTGATATAAAAGTGTTTCATATGTTCAACTTCTTTTTTAGAACATATTGTGATATGTTGAAATCATGGTGTGACGATGTGTTAAAATCATCTTTTTTCATGAAACAGTTAAAACATGATTAATAAGCCGATGTAATGTGTTAATATGTTGAGATCATGCTTTAATTTTGTTGAGATCATGGTTTAGTATGTTGAGATCATGGTTTAGTATATTGAGTTCATGGTGCTATATATTGAAATCCTGGTGTTATATATTGAGACATGGTTCTCAAGAAATATTTGAAAACATAGATGAGATCATGGTGCAATAAGTTGAAATCATGGTGTTATATGTTGAGATCATCATTTTCATAAACTTATGAATATAGTTTCACACATTTAGATGACGATTACATCATGGTGAAATACGTTTAGATCATGGTATAATATGTTATGATCATAAAGTAATATGTTGGGATCGTTAGTAAATATATTGGGATCATGTGTTATACGTTGGGATCATAAAATAGTTAACATTCATTTACATCATATTGTACTAGTGTTCATACATGTATGAAAAAAAAAAAAAAAAAACTCCTTCTCCTACCCCTCACATTCTTCTTCTTCAAGTTGATGAATTCGGTAACCTTCATCAACAAATAACCCTTGATGCGTTAATATCAACCAATCACATATTGCAAAATTTCAACGTGCAAGCAACACCATCATTTTTTTATACCTGCAAGGGACATAACTATCTTATCAAATAAACTGCATATGTTATGGTTCAAATGACAGGGAACATGAGATGTTATGCAAATAAATGTCTCATGTTGGCAAATATTACAATCATGGGTTAAACTGCATAAAGCATGGCACAAATAGCAGAAGTTATGTAATGTCATGCACACAAATTACTCATAATGACAAATCAACTACTATATTGTTATCATGCGTCAAATTGCAAAAAACATGGATAAAATTGCAGAGAGCATGAAATGTTATGCAAATAAATTCCTCATAATGGCAGAACAACTACTACACTGTAGTTATAGGTCAAACTGTAGGAATCATGGATCAAATAGCAGAGAACATGAAATATTATGAAAACATCATATCAACAACTACATTGTAATCATTGACTGCATACAACATGGGCCATATAGCAGAGAACATGGAGGATACTATAAATACGGTGTTCATATGTGCATATCACAACTATTTCATTGCAAATATAGTGAATATTACACATAACATAGGCAAAATGGCAAACACAGTGGAGTTTGATGAGAACATGTGGTATATTGGTGAGAAAATTGTATATATACATAAGAACATAGAGCATATAGTAAAATACAGAACTCAATATGATGATGTAAAAAAATAGAGCACAAAACGACAGTCAGGTTTTAAGTGAAAACATAGGACATAATCCAGAAAACATGGGTAGTATCGTTGAGAACATGTAACATATACGAAAAAACAGAGAAACGTTGTATACCTTATTTTTTCATATATGAGTTCATCTTGTTGTCAGATTTTGAATGAAAACGTCGTCTATTCATTTATTTGATCTTCGTTCACCAACTATATAACACAGATCGATCGATGTGCATCAACGATTTAGTATCATCAACACAAAAAACACAACAAATTCATCTAAATTCAATGAAATCCAAGACATACCTTGTTTGATCTATTTTTTTGTAGCTTTATGATGTTTGAGCTTCAATGGAGAGCGATATATCAGCTTTCGATGGTCGATTCTGTCGAATTTGAAGCTTTAATCTCGAGCATTGAGTTGAATCAGGTCGAAAAACTCCCATAAATCATGAAAAAATTGTTTGAACATAAACCTAACATTTTCTGATCGATTTTTCTGTAGATTATGAGATCGCAGTAGCTCAACTTCGAAGATGGAGAGATGAAGATCACAGCACATAACTCATATGGAGAGATGAAGATCGCAGAGAGAGACGTTAAGAAGAGAGAGAAATCAGAATCATTTAATTAATGAGTGTGAGATGAGGGTTTGAGCTAGGGTTTTGGCTTTTATATTGACCCGTATAACTATAGTTTGACCAGATTTACTATAGTCCGACCCACATTCGGGCTCTTAGGTAGGGGTGTTTTTGGCAACTAGTTATTAGTTGGGGTTAATTTGTAATATATAGAAATTATGTCTTAAGGTCTTTATCTAAGGTATGTCTCTTAGGAGACTTCCTCCATGTAATATTAAATGGCTTTATTTAATTGATGTTGATATATTTCACTAATTTTATCAATATGGTGTTAGATTTGAAATATTTGCGATTTCAATATGAAATAAAAGAGGCAGCGTGAAAGGAAAATAAAATCTCTTAATGAGTGTCAAATGATAAAATGAATTATAGGGTAGTCTGAACTTGTTGCCATAAACATAAAATCTCCTTTGTGCACACAAAAACTACTCGTGATAATTGTAAATATGACTTGTATATGTTACACTGGACTGTATAACCTCTGTCTATCCTTGTATGCAAATTACATTGTCCACGTGTTTTAAATGCATTCATATTATTGCAACAACATTAATAACTAACTAATTAACTGGTAACCCCAGACAAATAATTAACTTATATCTCCTTGTCAATTGGTTTGTAAAAAACTTACGAAGTGTTTTTCTTTCTTTAGGTTCTAGAAAGAGTTTATTTAATTGAGACATACTAACTTAGTCTTAAATAATTTTATGCATTAATGCATGTATATTTTAAGGGAATAAGGTAAAGTAGTGTGATGAAATATAAAATTTGTGTGTAAAATTAATATTATTTTATATTTATTTTATATGTAGTGAAATATAAATGATGAATTATAAAGTAATACGGGACGAAGTAATTAGAGGATTAGAATATTCGCAGACTGGCACTCTAGCTGCAGTAGGAGTAGTATATACTACATACCCTAGTAGTATTTGTTTTTCCATTTAAAAGGAAAAAAGAAAAAAACGGGATCGGGACTCTATCGTCTTCATCATCAAAGTGAAATAAATCATTCCTATTCTGATATCTCTATCTATCGGAATTGTATTGTATTGGTTGCTGCAACAAGCGTGGGAGTGAGCGTCTCTCGTTTTCGAATCTCGATAACTACAAAATCGACGAGTGAAAATCAGCAACTTTACACTTTTTTGTTTCCGTTGATGTGTGGATTTGTGATTTCGTAGATTTGACTACAAACAGTAAAGAGTGTGTTTTGTCGCAGCTCAAGGATTGCTTTGCTGCTGCAGAATCAAAGCAGCAGCTCTTGAGGATCGGAAATCAATCGAGTGTGTTATACATGGTGCATTTAGTACTAGTAGTAGTTTATTAGTGAGTGAGCGAATCGTACACAGATGAAGGGTGGAGGTGCCGTACCATCGGCGGCGGCGAAGAAGCGGTGGAAAGGTCTATTGCTGATCGTGTTGGCCCTTGTTTTTCTCTCCATGCTTGTACCCCTCGCCCTCTTGCTCCGCCAACACGACACCTTCCGCTCTACCATTGCTGCTGCTGGTAACTACCTGCTACTACTACTGCTACTGCTCTTACCAGATCGATCAATTATCATTGTTATTATTATTATGATTTAGATGATAGATTAGATCTGCTGCTATTTGTTGCCACTCGTAGCTGTGTTTGCTAGCTCATTTATTTCCTAGTTACTTACTTACTTTACCTTCGATTTCGTTCTATTTATGTGAGTATAATCCACTCCAGGTTAGGTTTATTTAATCTAATGCACACAATCTAGTAGTAATCATGCAATCTAGTAGTAATCATGTACAATTGTACAGTATATTTTCCAACCTCAATTCCTAAAATGACTGATTGGTTCTCTTCCCCCCTCCCCCCGCTACTAATGTAGTTTTCTATTTGAACTTTCCGGAGCTACAATAGTTACATGTTTCTCCTTTTTCCCTCAGGATATGGTGGTGGTACCCAACGGAAGAATTCATCTCCGGTGAGTGAGCGCATTCTAACGCTGTGATTGACGTTTGCTGCTATTTCAATTTTCTGTTAACCCCAACCAACACATTATTCATTTTCTCTCACTTCCATGATTGCTGTTTTAGAATCGTGTAAGAGTATACGAACAACACACAGATGCTGCTGATGCGGCGGCAAGAAATGAGTCCAAGGTATATGCAAAACATCTGACCATGCCAAACAATTGAACTACCTGCTTCAACATATATGATATTCCCGAAATTAATTACTCTATGATGCAGCACGCGAACGCACACATTATTCCAACCAGCATCTTTTGGCCTCTTGTGACATAATATCTCACTATTTTACATGTTTATTTTATATACACTACACGTGTATACAGTGTTGGGTTGCATCGTGTACTTCATTCTTATGTTTTTTACTTCCAATTGTAGGACCACCAATCCGCGCATATCGATAATATTGTTAGAAGATTAGCCCCGCCTCTTCCAAAGGTTCAATGCCTATGCTTTGATGGTTAAGAATCAAAGCGCTGCCAACTGATTGATAGCTACAATATGCTACCTAATTGAATTATTCTGGGTTATAATTGAAGCAGCTGGATCTTTTTCTATTTTTTTAATCAATATTTTTTGCAAAATTGTGAAAAATAATACACCACTCCTTTTCAGTAGATCAATTAAACAAAAAGTGAACTAACTGACAAATGTAGACAACATGAAATGTAGACTGTTAAATCATGTACGAGGATTGAGGAGTTATCTGCAGACATTTCACTTAAAATAAACTGATTCACAATGATAAAAACATTAAGCATTTGATTGCGATTTATATTTAACTATAGAGATGCGAATCTGATATCCAGAGTTATATAGATATCTTGGATCATGGAGAAGGAATTCTAGAGATATAAAGATAGGTTATTTGGAATATTATCCTTGGCTGTTTCTTTCGGTGCATCTCGACAATTGTATCTAACTTAAGAATCAGTTAGTTTCCCCACTGAGGGAACCAGGCCGGTTAGGTTTTAGTTCTCACTTGAACTTTAAACTTAGTTCTTACATCAAGAATTGTTCAGACGTTACCGCTGAATGATTTCGATGAAAGCATACCGTTTTTCCCTATTAGTTAAGTTAAAGTGCCTAAGATTGCTCTATATATAGATTATATAACATCTCTTTTCTGCCGGCATGTCGCCGCATTTGCACCATATATTAGGATCCGGATGTTTATGGAAATCAGAGGGGAACCTAAGAATATCGAACCAAGTTAAATGGTTTTACAGGTTCCTCTGTTAAGCATTTTCAGGAACACATTCAGCCTAAAAAATTTAAAAAAATGGAGGGTGAATATCAAGGCTGTAACAATGGATACATGACCTTTGGTCCTATATAACTTAATGCATGACTTGTCCTACTAGCTTGGGTTGATAAATCGGGATTTTTCATGCATATACAATTCTTGCACAGTTTACTTGTGAAATAACTTTTTTTACATGGAAATTTGATGTACTTATTTGTTTTCTTCCTCTTTCTTTTTTTTTCGACATTGGCAGGAGTCTGGAGATAGTAACGGATCTAAGAATATCACAACTGGTAGGTTAATTTTTATTTTTTTATTTTGGATCAGTGTCCTCAACCAAAACATGGTAACTTGTTTTTTCCTTTTTTCTTTTTCCCTCTCATCGTTTTGTACGTCTAAAATATGTGTATAGGTCTCCCCGTGCCAGGAGATCTTCCGAAGCAAGTTACAATGGTATATATGTGTTTATCATTGATATTTCCTGAATTTTGGTTTATGTATCTATTACCTAAAACCGTTGAATATGGTTTGCTTCGTTTGCAGGACACTGGTGTTCTTGCTAGAAACAGTGCCCGTAAAGGCATGGTCAGTGCTGATGAGAATGACATTAGTTGTGAACTAAAATTTGGAAGTTATTGCTTATGGCACCGAGAACATAGAGAGAAAATGGAGGACTCCGTGGTGAAGATGATGAAGGACCTCCTATTTGTTGCTCGCGCATATTATCCAAGTATTGCCAAAATCCCTGCACAGGACAAATTGTCACATGAGATGAAGCAAAACATTCAGGATTTTGAGCGTGTTCTTGGTGAAACTACAACAGATAAAGATCTCCCCCCTCAGTATGTTCAGACATAACCCTTTAGTTGCAAGATATGTGTGACTGTCTGTGTGTATCTATATTCTACGCGACTGTGCTTCCTTCTGTTCTCTGTTTTCCTGTCATTCTATTCCCACTTCAGTTACAGTCTGAGACTGAGAGTCTATTATATGCCCGACCATGTGGAAACAAAATTTGAATTTGCCTCTTTCACTGACCTCAATTCCCGTTAAAGTATATGTGACTCTATTAAAAAATTAATCTGGTTCCATCTTTTGTTAATTGAGCTTCTGTTCATATTTGATTGAATACATCTGCTCAGCGGACCTTTTTATGTGAAGGGTGCTAATGTAGAGTTCTGAAAAGCTTTTTACTATGTGAAAGCTGATGGCTATAGCCTATTTGAAACAAAATGATCCTGACCTGGGTGGTCTGTCTGAAAACTAATGAAGTAATAATCTGGTTTAGCCACATTTAATGCTTATTGGAGTATGAATTATGTTGTTTCTGCCTAATTTGCAATTATGATACAGACCTCATGTATTGTCTGTATTTGAGATTACTGCTAGCCAATTATTCATTTTCTACTGTTCTGGACTTTCTGCTCTAAATCCAGCATAATGCATTCTTCCTCCTACTATAAGCTGAACTCCAACCAATGTTATTTCTGGAGTTAGGGCACTCTTGATTTCTGTAGGGTTATTTTTGTTAGCCACATGACTAACAAAACTCCCAAACTTCTATACAATGGAATCATGTTGTGTCAATATTTAACTTTTGTGCATATGCTCTTTGATCTTTAGGATATTTTGAAATGATTGGAGGTACAATTGACTCATGCAATGGGGATGGATTCTACATTGAAGTGTCATTTTGATCTGAGTTTTATCGACAGTCATAGCCCATAGGTATAATGTGCACCATCTTGAGATGAGAATAAGTAAAACCCTGATGGGAATGTACGGTATCAGACCCACATATTATAAAGTATTCCCTCCGCCAATTTTTTGGACAATATTCCTTATTTGGCGTTGGGTGTCCCTTTAGAACTGAATACTTCCCAAAATGCAAATGAATTACCCCATGTGACTAAATTTTATTTGCTTTATGTCAAATGATGGTATCCTAAAGTTCGTGAGAAATTCACAAGTTTCTCTATTTAAGAAATGAAGCACTGATCTTTGAAGCATCATGCACACGTTTCTTTAGCAGGTTAACGAATATACACCCTCCTCTTGGACTCAAATTCCCGTTGGTCCGGGTACAAGTTTTAAGAGAGAGTGAATAAAGTATGAGAGATAGTGAATGAAGTAGGAAATAGAATGAATAAAGTATGAGAGATGTTAAATATAGTAGGAGTGATATTTTCCATTTAAGGAAGGGGGACTTGTGTTGGGGACAGAACAAAACGGAAAATGGGAAGTTGAGTTTGGGATGGAGGGGGTATATAATCGTAGATGATTGATAGTTGCGTCTTCTTTCTGTTTCATTCTTCTTCTTCCTCTTTCATTTTATTTTCCTTTGTTGCATATATTATTGGAAAATTTCTCTCACCACCCATGGAAGAACTATGATTTGAAGTTCCTTTTCTGCGAGAATTTCTGATTCATTGTGTGCCGTTGGAGTTTTGGGGAGATCTTTGCTGTCTTATCAAGGTCTCAGTTTCACGCATGTTGCATATCTGGTCTTTAATAGTGGGATGTAATATTGACAATATTGTGGATGATATTATCTTTTATTACCATCTGTACATCAATAGAACGTTCATGGCATTCAAATGAGATAACTGAAAATTCTTATGGGTCTGTAGCCGTAACCTAGTTGTTGTGGCTAGAAATTTTCTTTGCATGCACTTGAATGAGAGCCTGCATTTTAATAATTATGTTTGTCTGGAGGACAGGTCTTCTGATATACTACATCAGAGCACAGATCCTGTTTCCTCAATAGTACCTGTCTTCTAGATTTACAAGATTATTTTTGATATTTTGGGAAACTAATTCAAGATTTCAACCTTGTTAATAGGAATGAGAAGAGGATAGTCAAAATGGAGGCTGTAGTGGCAAAAGCAAAATCATGCCACGTAGAGTGTAATAATGTTGATAAGAAATTTAGACAGCTCGTGGATCTGACGGAGGATGAAGCTAATTTTCATATGAAACAGAGTGCCTTCCTGTACAAACTTGCCGTTCAAACCATGCCAAAAAGTCTGCATTGTCTATCCATGCGCTTAACCGTCGAGTATTTTAAATCTTCACTTGATACTGAGAAGACACTGCTAGAGAAATTTGTGAACCCAAACCTGCATCACTATATCATCTTTTCCAAGAATATACTAGCCTCTTCTGTTGTAATCAACTCAACTGTAGCACATGCAAAAGTATGGTTTGTTACACTGGTCTTTCATGCCCTTTTCTTTTCATTCTTGCTTAATTTAATATCAAACTCATTGATTTTTATTCTGATTGCAGAAAAGTGAAAAACAAGTTTTTCATGTGGTGACTGACAGGGAAAATTACTTTGCAATGAAATTATGGTTTACTGTGAACAAGTATGGTGATGCTGCAGTACAGGTTTTGGATATTGAAGATGCTAAGTTGTATAATAATGCTAAAGTGGCACCATTACATCTATCGCTGCCTGAAGAATTTCGTGTTTCCTTGCATAAGGTTGACAAAGTGTCTTCCACCATTGAGAGTAGAATGGACTATCTATCTATGTTTTCGCATTCCCATTATGTCGTTCCTAAGTTATTTCAGGCATTGGAGAAAGTTGTAGTTTTGGACGATGATGTCATCGTTCAGAGAGATTTGTCATTCCTCTGGAACCTTGACATGGGAGGAAAAGTTAATGGCGCCATGCAGTTTTGTTCCTTGAAGCTGTTCGACCTGAAAAATTACCACTCTAGTAGTATCATTGTTGAAGATTCATGTGCCTGGACAACAGGAGTAAATATTATTGATTTATCTAGGTGGAGGAGACTTGATCTTACTGAAAAATATCAGAAGTTGGTGCACGAGGTTAGTCCAGCTCTTAAATGTTTGATGTTTTTCTTGTTCTCTGCTGTCATTCCATTATTTAAAATTTTAATGTCTGGTTCATAAAAGATGAAAACAATAAACGTGGTTCTTTCAGCTTGAGAAAACGATGGGAGAGGGCCCAGAAAGAAAAATGAGAACCAAAGGAGAAATAGCATCAACAGTAAATATTGAATTTAGCAACTGAGCTGAAGTCGTTAATTTTCGAAATTAGGATATGGATATTCTCTGACTTCTAAAACTTCAAGCTCAAACATTCAACTGGAAAACTATTGTTTGTTCTGCTGATTGGCTGGCAGTTATCACAACCACCTCTTGTTGGGGGCATGTGTCATCCTCTATGGCTAGAAATTAGAATCACTCTGAAATTAGGCATCATTTGTATTGTTGATACTTATGCATTCTTTACCATGCCCCTTCCCCATCATTGTCAAGTGCCTCATGATTCCTCTACGCGATCGCCTGTGTTTTTACCTAGCTGGATTTGCTTAGATTATGGAATGTAGATGGGGCTCATGCCCTGACTGCTTGACCTTCACTTGAACTTAAAGCTCGTTTGATTAGTTTTAGGAAATTAAAGAACTATTATTCTCTCTTTTGATTAATTACTTTGTCACCAATGTGTCCATTAATTACCGCATGCACTACATTTTTAGTCTGCTGGATTTCCTAATTGTATTCCATTTTCCTTTTTAATGGCTGTAGCAGATGACAAGAGATGGGGGGTCATCGTCTGAAACTGTTGCCCTACGTGCTAGCTTACTTACTTTTCAAGGTCTAATTTATGCTCTCGAGGATAGTTGGGTGGTGTCAGGTCTGGGTCATAATTATGGAGTGGACCAGGAAGCTATTAAAATGGCAGCAGTATTGCATTTTGATGGAAGCATGAAACCATGGCTCGATCTTGGCATCTCAATGTACAAAAGTTTATGGAGGAAGTTTCTGAATAAGCAAAACCAATACTTTTCTGACTGTAATGTAATTCAGTAATATAGATCAAGGATGATGGGAAAGGACAGACTTGAGCAGAGATACCGGAATACAATACATCTTCTGAGGGGTGCTGAAATGAAATGTTTATTGGCTTTGAGTAAGTGAAATGTGAGCTGCTGCTGCTGCTATACCCATGATCTATTTTAGTTCCGACTTCTGACATGTAGTATTGTCCTGATGTTCTGTTGGTTATGCCAAAGAAATTTCTCTATCTTGGCTCGATGAAAGCTGAGGAGATTCGTCCCAGTGTTTGTTGACAACAGTCCCATCAATTTAAGCAGATTGCTGGGCAATGGCATGCCCTATATCTATCTTTTTAGGCTCTGGCCGTCCGCTTGTGGAGTTATAAAAGAGGGTCTCTGTCTGCTACCTGGAGATAATTGATTATTAATTAATAATACATGTGATATTTATTGTTTCACCATGTCTCCGAATGGAGATGTACTAGTGAAAGTATCTAGCAGTGAAGTATCTGAGGAATGAAACAGTGTCATCAAATATGATTTTGGAACGAATTTTTGATACAGTTAACTGTTTTTGCTTTTAATTATTTAATCGTAGTCACTGATATCCATCACGACTAATCCAACCAAGCATGACTGGACTTTTTTGAAGGTTCTTCCAACGATGTATTTTACATTCACAAATTACAAGATATGAATTTGAAATTTTGATGCAAAGAACTCAAGTCTTTTCCTAGAGAAAATATCAAAACGTAACTCAACTCATTCTTTCAGGCCTAAATAAGGGGGTATGGCACAATACTAAAATATATCAAAACTATTGCACAAATTCATCCGATGTAAATATTGGGGAGCTAAAAGTTTGGCATCGAATTAGAGTTGAATTCTCTCAATTTCAATTGCGTTTTTACGTATAAAAACCACATAAAAATTCAATTCGAATTGAGAGAATTCAACTCAAGTTCTATGCCGAACCGTCAAATAGGATTAATAGAATGAAAAATGTAAATTCAAGAAGAGGATTTCCATTTTTTTTATAACCTGAATTGCTTTTTTTTTTCTTTAGAAAAGTATATAAATAGACCATTTTATGTAGTGGTCTTACGTATAAGACCTACTTTAAAAAACTATTAGACCTAATTTAAAAAACTATTACATATAAGGTTAATTTATTTTTTGGAGTCCTAATTTCTCCCAATCACAACATGAATTTCCATGAATGTTCCTCCTTTCTTTACCTCTTGCACAAATAAACCACTCTAATAAAGTCTTGCAAAAAAGATCATTCTATTTTTTTGAGCCCTAATTTCTCCCAACCACAACATGATTTTCTATTAATGCTCCTACTTTCTTTTTCTCCAAGTCTACCATACTTCTGTATATACGATCATTTGTTCTTCATTTTTTCCAGATTTTTCTCTTCTTCTGTCGCATTGTTTATCTCTCGGTCAGATTCTTTCACTCGTTTTTCCTGTTTTAAAATGTGTTTTTTTTACAATTCTCACCATGAATTTCATTGTCTCTCTCACGTTCAATGATTTTGTCCATGATTTTGGCATAAAACTTGGGTTTAGCCTTTTTTTTATCTTCTCGATATCGGTTGAAGTATTTAATTATGAGCACTCCCCTATTTTTACGTATTTATGTTGAAACTACTATTGTTGACGTTTAAACTAATGACCAAAATTATGCTCTTGAAACTAGATTGGCTTGTTTTTGAAACTAGTGAAATCAACATTTATGCTTCTGAAACTATAGAGGATCAAGTGAAAACGTAGTTCAAATACTTGAAAAAGGGGTGCCGTGCACAGTTTATACTCATGCGGGCTAGGAGTATCTATTACTTAGCCACCTTAGACGAGGTGAGGCGAATTAATAGTTTAGCCACTTGTCATGCCATTGGTGATTACCGTACATGGTTTATGCTCGTGCGGGTCAGGAGCGTTCTAGTCTAAGCACCCCTGCTTTATTTTGCGGGCTCCTGCATTTTTTTTTATGTTTTTATTGTTTTTGTCCTACTCTATCTAATGATGCTTCAAGAATCATTGATTGTATCTTCCTCGATGAGCCATAATCTTGTAGGCTTAGACGCCATAACTTCACTACCATCTTCTTCAATGTCTTGCACTCTCACATCGATTGTTGCTTTCCACTCAGCCTTGGGGGTTTTATCATCAGAGACTTTGATTGTACGAGATTTCATCAAGTTTCGCGGTTTTGAGGCACACGATTCGTTAGTTCCGTTAATGCCTTCTATTTTCGATCCCAATCTCTGGTGAACGGACTTCCTGATTTGTCCCAGTCTTTGATGCACAAGTCTTTTCATTGGTCCCAACCTTTGGTGTACAGTCCTTCTCTTTGATCCCAACATTTGGTACACAAACATGCTTGACGAGCCCAACCGTTAGTGCACAGACTTGCTTTGTGAGACCAGCCTATCAAAGACGGATACGTGTGGCAGTCTATATCCCTGTTGATTTGAATCATTTTTACTTGAACATTTCTCGCACTCACCAGTGTAGTTGCATGTCATTCAGTTTATGGTGATGCATGCAGGTTTCGATTGTTGAAAACCAAGACCTTCGTGAGTTTTTCCACCCCTTTGTGAGCTAGTGGAAACTGATGTATTTGCTTTCAAAGGAGATCCATGCTCAGGGTTATATCCTGCCTTCACTAGAAGATTAAAGGCGTTTGGTCCAAAATAGTCATTGTTCACCTCATGTAGCGAAGGCTCGTGCTTCGCCAAACCTCCTTGGAGTGGGCGCACTAATCCTTCCGCTATTGATTGAGTAGGAGTGCAAATGTCAAGTTTCGTCAAAGGAAGAGTGAGCCCTTTTAATGCGTCGTTCATAACACGTGACGATTTCTTCACTTAATCTATGTCACCAGAGCGACACAGTGGAGTTGACTCATTCGGTTGATCTTTCGATTTGTTTTCGGGAGCATTTTCCTCTTCAATTTTATTCTCTGCTCGTTCCATCTAGTACTTCGCATCAACGAAGGACTCCAATTCAGTGAACGACTTGTCATCTGCAAGAACCGTTTTCACTACTCCATTATCGCAATACTTGACACATTGATGCATGGTTAAAGGGACCACACCATATCCATGTATCCATGCTCTTCCTAACAACATTTTGTAGGATGTCTTGGCATCTATAACATGGAATAACGCGGTCGAATACATGTCATCATTTGACAACTCCAATCGTACAACCTCGAGTGCTCTTTGCCCCCTTGGTTGAAACCTTGGATCATCAAGTGGCTGCTGGAAAGTTCTTCCATTGATATTTCAATTTCTTTAACAGTTTGCAGTGGCAAGATGTTGATTGAAGAGCCTCCATCAATCAGGATCCTCTTTATCTTTTGCTCGCGAATGTAGCCAGTCACAAACAACGGACGGTTGTGAGATTTAGAGCAAGTAGAAGGTCTTCGTCGGTGAAGGAGATAGTCGACATGCATTGATCAATCTTCAATTCTTTTGTGGGAATACTTGCTTTGCTTTGTGAATGGTCAAGTGAACCCGGAATACTTGTCTCTTTGTTGCCTTCAAGAATCTCAAAAGATGAGGTAGTATTGACACTTGCGCTTTCTTCCTCTTCCAGTGAAATCTTTCCTTCCCGGGCAAGCTTCATAACCTTCTCCTTGAACACAAAACAATCTTGTATTGGATGACTTACAAGGCGATGATACTTGCAGTACTTCGGATCATCAAAGCATCCTTCTTCATTTGGCCTTTTCATTTCTGGCAACTCGATCAAGTTATTCTTCAGCAGGTCATCAAATATCCTAGGGACGTCAGAGTCAAGGAATGGGTATTTCTTCGCCATCATTTCTTCTAGTGTTGACTTCCTTTGTTCTTCTTTTTGTGGGGCATGATTTACATGGACCACCTTTGCCTTAACTTTATTCTTGGGAGCTCTTGGTACTTTAACGTATGCAACACTGTACTCAGGCTTCTCTAATGTTGAATTGAGGCTTGCCTCCTTTCGAATTATTCACCTTGGATTAATATTGTATAGGAGGGCCATTTCCGGAGTGAGTTTTCAAATTCAGTAGTTTTTTTGGGTTCACCATTTCCTTTAGGGTTTTAGTACTATGAAACTAGATTTTGAGTCAATGAAACTAGCTTGTGTGGGCATGAAACTAGTTAATTTACACTCATAAAACTAGTATTAATCATCATGAAACTAGCTTTAATAATCATGAAACTGCTCAATAAACATGAAATTAGTACTTTTCTTTTGCTGAAACTATCATTGTAGTACCGAGAAACGCTTAAATTAAGATTTAGGGTTGAGGACGGTAAATGGAGGTCTCTATACCCGTTCTTAACCCTAAATTCTAATTAAGACCATAGCTTACGGAGTGAATTTTCAAATTCAATGATCTTTTTAGAGTTTACAATTACTTTTAGAATTTTAGAACTATGAAATTAGATTTTGAGTCCATGAAATTAACTTCAATTCACATTAAACTAATAATTGTTGTGTGATGGTACTTTATATTAATTTTAAAGTGTTTGAAATTAACTTTTATATTCACAAAATTATAATTTGTGATTTTGAAATTAACTTTTACAGACATGAAACTAATTTTTATGTTTTTAAATTAGTTTTTATAAACATAAAATTGGATTTTTTTTCTTTGTATTCTAGTACTGGTAGTTATACTTTTCAACCATTCGTCAGAGTCAGTCTCAAGAAATGTATTATTTCTTGTTGATGTTTTCCAAAGCAGTTTACGCTGACCATAAGCCATACAATTCAACGCCCTCTTTTTCTTCTCTCTGAAACTTCATCATAACACGGTTGTTTTTCATTCACATACAACTATACAAGCATTACTATAATCTTCTTCATAGCATTCACTACACTTTGCAACTCTTCTCTTTCATCTTTTTGACCAATTTTAAGTACCAAGAAAACATGGCTGGCCGGTATGATCGTAACCCTTTTGACCAAGAGGAAGAAGAT
>JAYMSP010002099.1:0-26329 GCA_036897095.1 Plantago elongata
CGATATGGGTGGGAAAATTCTCTTTCTTTCTACGTTATAGATCTCCACAATGTGCTCTCGAGGGTGTGTGCCTGCGAGGGGTTGGGTTGTAAAAAAGCAACTACGACATTTGAAATTATATTTGTAGAATGATAATTTATGTCTTTTGTGGTGTTGCATATACCAAGTGCGGGGAGGGGTTGGTAAAAGCAACATGTAAAATTATGTTTGTGAAAATAATAATTCTTTTATGTGTCTGATCGATGATCGCATACCAACTATGAAGTTGTTTGGAACAACTTTTACGCTTTTCATGTTTTTTTGAAGATTTAAACTGAACTATTGTATAATTTTTATTTCAGAATTATGTACCAAACCTAATTAGACTTCATATTATAACTTGAAATCTGTTATAAATTAAAGTTAAAAGTTATTTACTCATAGTTGAAGTAAATCATCTCGTGACATCGTTACGGGTTAGTACTAGTAATATGTATAATGTTATCGTAGGAGTAAATTCTAAATTAATAAGAGTTTTACTTATAAAAGTTAATTATTTAATCAAACGAACGCCTCCTATATCCCTATCTAGTTTCGCTCAAGATCGTGTCAAATTACTCTTTACTCAAATCGATGAATAAACGAGCTAAATGAATTATGAAGTATGAACCATAATCTAGGTGTGTCACTGTCAACCGCTTGACCGCTTGACTACTGAGCTCCCCTATGACATCACCTTCACCGTGACTAAAATGGATAGATGGAAGAAAACGAAACGTTGAGTTAATTTTCAACCAAACGTGATTTAGAGACGGATTGATATAAAATTAATTCTTTTTTAATTAAAGTTAATTTTTTTAAATTAAAATTAATTTTTTCATGTATAAAATTTTCAATTTGAGTGGGAAGATAACAGATTCAGTAATATAATAAACAGGGCTAAGCCATTCCTATTATTTTTTAATTTCCCTTATATTTGAACTTTTGAAATTTTGATTTCACTTTACATATACCAATCCTAAAATTCAAAACGGTGGGGTTAGCTGCTACCAAGAAACTGTACTTCCTTTTCGGAAATCTATTGATAATGACTTTAATTTATTTTAATTTGTTATAGAGAAGTTTTAGGACATGATCGACTGAAAAATTATGTATTAATATGTTGAACTAGTCACAAACAATTATATGTTATTTAAATATCAGTTCAGTTTAGTTCAGTTTAAAAGTAGCCGTGACGAATTAAATAAATCTACTAAAGTAGTTAAGGATTATTGTATGGAGTTATTTGGACATGATCAATCTATATTTACTTGAAAACATTCATCAGCTAGAAGTGAAGATTGAGAGGCTGTGAATCCGACATATATTCACAAAGGCCTGGGATGATGTGTTACATAATCATATTCATATCCTAGTTGCAGTTGTCACTTTCAACAAATGCGAACAGGTAGTATTAGACTATTAGACTCGTGTTTCATTTCGTGTGTCGGACGATTTAATTAGAGAATTTCGAAAGCGTGGTGAAGTGCGTAATTAAATTAAGTCAATGCCCTTTCGCATTTTGATTATTAATGTTTGTAGGGGTGCATCAAAGCTTTGACATTAAATTTTAGGGGCGGATTGAAGTAGCATTCAAATGTCTATTTGGATGCTATTTGGGGATTTTGTGTTTGTTATAACATTTAAATGTTAAAGATTGAAATGGTTTTACAGTAACAACATTTTTATCTATTTATATAACAAACATATAATACCCTATCCAATTACAATTCTATACCAAATACAATTTTAACAATTCCACTACAATTTCAATCACTATTTAAATATTTAAATCGGAACATTTAAATCGAGCCCCTTATAGATTTACTACTGCATTAGTAGTACTTAATTAACCATAATTTCAGAAAGGTGTATCCCACCAAAGAAAAGAATAGGAAATAATGTAGTATGTGTGATACAGATTTAGATAAATGATGATGAAAAGCTGAACATCCAGCGACCTTTCTCTCTAAATATTCCTGGAGAACTATTCCACTGGACCACCGCCCAATTTAGAAGCAATTTGTAATAGTCTATGTCTGGTCTCCATCCAGTACACTACGTACTCAAAATGAATTCAAAATGAATGTGGATCAATTCGTGTGCATTACATGTGGATTACACATTCAATATAAATAAAGGGTGTCCCAGAGAAAATCCAACATCTCGAAACATTTAGAACATGTCATGATACATTTATATAGGCCTTCATGGCCTGATGCTTAGAGTATTGTTAGTTATAAGTAGCCCTAAAATGTTTCTATTCGAAATGATGCAATGCATCTTTCAATTTCAAGAATGTATTGGAGAATTTATTGTGAATGATGTTTTTTTAAAATAATGCTATATATATATCACTGGAGTACAAATAAAGTGATTGTGATATACTGTATTTCATAACATTCATTAAAGTTTGCAATTTCCAGATGAATCTCCTATAAAAGGTAGAATACAAAATCTATTATTTCTACTTCGACAGCACGTGGAAAGAAATTGGACTTTTAAAAAGATGATTTAAGTTAAAAGATATGACATGATGACAAAATTAGATTATGATTGGGTTATATAATTATTGTAAAAAGTTGAAATTGTATACATATACCATGGAGTGTGAAAGAGGAAAAGTGAAATTTAAGTGATGATTAAAATTATTAAGTGTTAAAAAAGTGGGTGAGAGTTGAAATTTTGAGTTTGAGTTATAGGTTCTTCATTTTATTTTTTAATTAACAAAAACGGATGATGAGTTGTATAGAATATTTATGACTATGACTCCCCCGTTCCGTTAAAATTGAAATAATTTTTCGTTTTGAAATAATTTTTCGTTTTAAGCGTCCTACTAAAGTGAAATAAATTTTCATTTATAAAAATAATTCTACAATACAATTCATTTTTAACCATGTATTATTAAATCAACATGTACTTTTATATCTCAAACTCATTTTTAACCACATGCTACACATTTTTCTTAAAAGATGTGCATATGAGAAATATTTCGTTATAAATCAGACGAAGTGAGTATGAATTAACTTCGCTTTAGTTTTTGGCTACTAGTCTATTACATACGTGGATATTGCCCACAACTAAAGAGTAGAGTATGAGATCTATCTTTAGAAAAACAATGCAATAATTTTTTAATGTTTCTTGTCCTTTATACATCTAAAAACATTTGGGAGCTAAATGCACTTTCTTAAAGTTAGTAGTGAGTATAGATTTTTGTTGTGAAAAGTTAGAATACATTTGGTGCAGTAACCTGTAACCCCCTCCAAGATGAGTATGGAGAAGGCCGAAAGGGAAAAGGAAATGACACATGCAAGGATTCCTACATAAAGTGGAAGGAATCAGATCCGTCTTCTGGGTAGCTAATAGTTAGATTTCCATTAAATTATTACTTTAAAATTATCCCAATATATATCCATACATACGAACAATATAATTGGTTTAACCGAATGAAATATTTATTTTGTTAACGTTATATGACTTTGTACATGAATACGAACATCAATATCCACAACACAAACATGTTGATAAATACAATTGATCATTTTCTCGAGAATATAGGTAGGTATGCCTCTCGATGAGCTAATTCGATATCTGTTTCGTTATTATTTAATATATTTTTATATTGAATAAGAAAATTATATAAACAATATTAATGTCAGGTCTTGTGAACGTGGTAACATGAACCGCTAAGTCAATGTTCCATTATGGTAAACCCGGTTCATTTTCAGAGCCATGTGGCGCTCCAGGCGTCAATTTATCACGTCACGTGCCAACTCATCCATATTCCCTGTTGTTTCTCTTCCTACAGTGCCCTGCAGTAATATCTAATATACCATTCCTTTGTTAGGAATTATGGAGATAATCAAATGTGGAATACCAAATTAATTATTGTGCCCAAACAAATGATTGTAGTGCATGTTAATATGTCAAACCTCAGGACCCTTCCTGTTGTATTACAGTAATACACACTCTAATATAAAGTGTGAGTTTTATGTACACAATTTATATGGTACATGAGAGTGTACATTAGTGATGAACTGAAAATTTAATATGTAGATGATGATTAATTTTAATATTAAGATTGAAATTATTTCAATTGTAACTTAGTTAATCGTAAGGTTGACATTTGACACGAATGTTTCCATCAATTTTACTTATTATATATTGAAGACTGATTAAAAAGGTATGTATTGGAGCTTGCTAGATTGTGATCACTCAGCCGCTATTCAGAAAAGTACACCTTTTGAACTGTCCGGACTTACTGATAACTTACCAACTTATGACACCTATCCTTGTATGGCATTTTTTCAGTGAACCATTACATATAAATTGTCGCCAACGACGTGATAGTTTGTCTGCTATCTAAACTTTTACAATTCGCTACTAATTATTCTAGAACATTTACCAGAAGAAAAAGCAAACACATGTCACTTTATACTCATTTGTGATAGCTTGTTCTGTTAGTTATAACACCCCTGATACGTGTGAGGACATATTACCCACGTTCATTATCTCTTGTTGATACCTAATAATTTGGTGAATGTCGTCCACTAAAATTTTCAGATTTAGTTTAACTTATCGGAATAACAAACAAGTTGGTAGTTCGTTAGAAAATCATCATTCAGAAAAACGTTATACATTTTCAATCATATCGGATTACGTTCACGTTACACATCACACGATTGTGGGGTCAAAAGGTTAGATTCCGACTCAACTAAAATAACGGAATAAAATTCACACCATGACAAAATCATAACTTTATATACATTTGCATGTACACTTAACCTAAAGAATGAGAACAAGATCGGCGAACATTTGATTCTAGTTCCACCGAGAAATCCGCATGGATTTGAATTTGATGAAAGAATGGAAAGCTTAGAGCTTGGTGAACTTGTTAAGGAAGTGTTAGCCGTTAATTAACCAAAATTATGCTATCAAAATCTTGGAAATGCCATTACCAGACAGCAAATAAACTGGAGACAATGTAACCGGAGAGAAACCGTAAATTCCCGTTCCTCCTGGCACTGCACTATAAAAAGGGAAAGAGCCTGAAAAATGGAAAATCACAATATAATAGTTAAATAAGAATATAATATTCTCATTTCTGTCTCAGTCTTTTCTTTTCTCTCTTTCCCTAAACACAAAGAAAAACCTTCATCTCCTTCTTCTTCTTCTACTTCATCTCCTTCTTCTCCTATTCATCTGTCACTTTCTTCATTAAATTATTATGTAATGTCATCCGTGAAGAACCCTAGTATCCAGCCGCCGCTCTTCCAGCTTACTCGGAGAACAATCGTCTAGTAATTTTATCTCAATCCGCACCTTCAACTCGTGTAAGAGCTCAGAAACTTCAATTCTATACTTTTTACGGCGAATTATTTTGTAATTTGAGTTTAATTGTTCGTTTGTTGTAGTAGAGCTTTTTTCTTGACGGTTTTGATTCGTCTTTCTTATAGTTTCTCCTTTTGCATATTGTAACGGTGGAACAATCAGGAAACCAATTTTGAATTACTTTTTTGTTTTCTTCTCTTGCTTTAGCTTTATTTGTTCACCGCTTGATGTCATGGTTTAGGTGTTAGCTCATCAAATTCATTTGTGAGTCGGTTTACGAGGCTTATTTGGATCAGTGATCTCTCATGAGTATTTATGGTGTTTTAGGTTTACTGATCAAGGAGCAATTATTAAGGGGAATTATTGCTTTGGTTGTGGCGTGGAGCGGTGATATGTTGTATTGAAATTTGGAGCTGGTTTGGGACTTTGTGTGGTACTGTTAATTGAATTGGGTATGGCTGATGAGGGCCTGCGTGGTGGTGGGCTTTCCTCGGGTCTGGCCTGTGTGTTGAATGATGAGGATGTAAATGAGGGTTCGGGAAAGTCTCATTTCGTTTCGTATTGTGAAAGCTTTGGTGATCAATCGGTGGAGAGAACTCTTGAGCATATATTTGATCTACCATGCAGAACTATTGATGAGTTGAAAGATCCTGTTGATGAGGATGCTATTCGTTCTATAATAGAGAATGAGTTCTATAAGCACCATCCTGAACTGAGAAACGGTTCTAATGGAAATAGAGAAGGGGTATCTATAAGTTGTGACGATTCTGAGGTCCAGGTTGTTAAAGTTGATGAATCTAGTATTTGTGGTGACCTCAGAATTACCAAGAGGCCTATGTTTGTGGAGAGTCATGCTGTGTTCGGCAGTGCAAGGGCTAATGCATGTTTATGGAAAGGAAGATGGATGTACGAAGTGACTCTTGAAACTTGTGGTGTACAGCAGCTTGGCTGGGCAACTGTTGCTACCCCCTTCAATGGTCACAGGGGGGTTGGGGATGCAGATGATTCATATGCATTTGATGGGAAAAGGATGCTGAGATGGAATGTTAGTGCATGGCCCTATGGGCAGTCATGGGTTGTTGGTGATGTTATCGCATGTTGCATAGATTTGGATTCTGACGAGATATTGTATTATAGGAATGGCATCTCACTTGGGTTAGCATTTGGTGGGATTCGGAAAAAGGTTCCTGGGTTAGGGTACTACCCTGCATTTTCCATCTCTCGAGGGGAACGATGTGAGATAAATTTTGGTGCACTCCCATTCAAATTTCCAATTAAAGGCTTTCTCCCCATTCAAGCCCCTCCCATTTCATTGCCCCTTGCATCCAATCTTTTTGATTGCTTTTTAAGGCTGTTGCACATGCAGCGTTTGGAGAGTGCTGCAAATGACACTGTTGAAAAGCTCAGCAGACTTAAACGATTTGCATCACCTGAAGAGCTCTTCCATCCAGTTTCTCTGGGCATTTGTGAAGAGTTATTTTCTTCTCTTGAAGCTGACATTGAGGGTGCAGAATATATAGGACAAGGGCCTTTCTTGATGTTCTTGATGGAGGTTTTTGGAATTCATCCGCCACATGACTACATTACTTTGGATAAAGTACTTGATTCCTTTCTTGAATTTGAGGAGTCGAGGGAATTATTTAAGCATGTGCTTGGAGCACTTTCTTCAGCATGTAAAACTGATAACTTGGTACTTACAGAGTGTCCTTATTCTGGATCATATAGTCATCTTGCTCTGGCGTGCCATATTTTAAGGCGAGAGGAATTAATGACCCTCTGGTGGATATCGACAGATTTTGAACTCTCATTTGAGGGATTCCTTACAAGGAAAACCCCTGAAAAGGTGGATCTTCAGTGTCTTATTCCTTCTGTTTGGTGGCCTGGATCAACGGAAGACATCTCCAATGAGAATAGCATGGTGCTGACAACTACAGCTTTATCTGAAGCTGTAAACAAGGTATGCTTTATATCATTTTCATGATCTCCGGGATTTCAATTAAGAAAGCACTCTGTCAGTTTTTCTTTGGGCTTAAGTTGTGGCTCTCTTTGACATGATCACTTAACCTAGGAAGATGTGTTCTTCTCATGCAAATTATAAAAAAACACTAAGATTGATTGTTATAGTGACTACACAACCGTATTGTTCATACCAAAATGCATAATCATGAGATGAATTCATATTCGCTGTTAATTATTGATTAAGAAAAATTTATTGGGGTCTCTTGTGATTGATTGTACATTAATGCAGAAACTTTTTTTCTATATACATGATGTCATCATCACGCCTGGCCGTTCTTTGACTCTACTTGTAAATTGTATAGACATCATCTCTTTTGTTCATTCTAATCCATTCATTGATTTATTCTCTCCCATTTCAGCTCTTATACACGCTGCTACTATGGTGGCAGCGGGTATTTTTCTTGTAGCTCGTCTTCTTCCTCTTTTTATAGTTATACCTTATATAATGAATTCATATTTAAAACTTTCACATCTTGCATTGGATTTTTAGTAATCACTAATATGATACAAAATTCTTGGTTTTTTAAAATCTCTTTGTAAAACTAAAACGGTACCATAAGAGATGATATGTAACTAAGTCTTCAACATCACAACTTTGCAAGATCCTGTTCCACAGTTAATGTCCTAAGACATGCGGCTTTATATGTCACATGCCTACCAAGAAATACCAAGAGAGAACATTGCCTTTTCTTCTTCCTAAATACACGTGGATTTTATCTTCATCTAGTTGTGCAAATTATCTGTTAGTTGTGGAACCTTGAGCCTTATTTTCACCGTGTTCATTCTAATCAACTCCCTCACATTCCCTAATTCTTATTTGATTTATTCTAACTTACATCGAATCTTCGCAGATAGAAGAGAAGCAACGGGAGCTATGCCGATTAGTTATGCAATTCATACCGCCTACAGCACCTCCCCAGTTACCCGGTTCAGTATTTAGAGATTTCTTGCGCAATATTCTGTTGAAGAACAGGGGTGCAGACCGTACTTCACCACCACCTGGAGTTTCAAACAACTCAGTCCTCGTATCTTTATTTGCGGTTATTCTTCACTTCCTGTCAGAAGGTTTTGCGGTCGGGGACAACTATGGGTGGATAAAGGGAATTGGAACCAGTGATGGAGTTGGTGTGGGTTTCCTTCATAGGGGAGGCCAACAGTGCTTCCCTGCTGGTTTATTTTTGAAGAACGATCCTCACCGAGTTGATATATCAAGACTTGGAGGATCTTATAATCATCTGTTAAAATCTAATCCTGTAAATGAGTATCAAGAGGAAGAGCTTATTCGGTGGTATGAAGGTTGCATGGATGATGAAGATACAAGAGTGGCACATGCAAGTAGGCAGAAACCATGTTGTTGTTCAAGTTATGATGTGGATTCATCTAAAACCTCTAAACAACCTATAAGATACTTGAGAAAAGGTTCTCAAGGAAGCTGCAGCTCAATGGCAGAGAGATCTGGTCATGTTTCTGCCGATTGTGCTGCTACCAGTATGGATGATGAGATGGCTGATAAACCTAGCACAAGTGATCACTCTGACACAGATGTTTCATTTCAACCTATGCAGCAGTTAAGAATATCACTGAGGGAAGACGCACTGCCTTCTGCTACGTTAAAAGAGGAGGAGCTTTTAGATTCCTTGCTTTCGTTGTACCATTTGGGCGTTGCCCCAAATTTTAAGCAGGTCAGTAATGTTTTTTCGTCCCTTTTTGTTACTTTTGACTTCTAGGATTTCTATGCTGTTGTCATGCCATATTTGCATACCCTTTGATGTCTAAGGTAGTAATTGTGGAACAATAAGGAATAAAATGGAATCTGCCTGATTGAACATGTGCATGCCTGTAAATGTCTACGGTAGTAATTGTGGTATAATAACGAATAAAATGGAACTTGCCTGATTGGACTTGACTGGACGAATAATTAAGCTAAATGCATGATCGTTCATGTTGATGTAAATGGTGATATAAGTACTTTTCAGGAATGCATGACTTGGTATAGTTTACTTTCCAACAGTTCGCAACCACAAAAGCCATGTGATAATTGAATTGTCACATGAAGATATGCTGCAGTGCAATAAAAGCCGAAGATCTCAACTGTTTATTTCTAATGGACCCCGTCTTGGAAAAGAGGGGTTCATATTTGTCAATTTCATACATCATTAAAATACCGGATTTCTTTCTATGTAACTAGGATGCTTTTGTCAATTTCGTTCCTTAGTCTTTTACACACAAAGAGTCGACAACAACACCCACACAGAGAACAACAACAACAACACCAACACGCACACGCGCACACACACACACACACACACGGAGTACATACTATATGCTGGATGTTGTTGAGCATGTATTTTGTCAAACATATCATCAATTCCATTTGTTCTGTTAATATATATAGTTACATAGCAGCTTCCCTCGACCCATATATATATGGGTGATTTCTTCTTTGTTCACTCATTTAATTGGTAATTGTCTTGTTCATAACCATAACTTGATCTAGAACATATTGACTAGAGTAAATAGCATGTTGTCATCCTGTTCTCACATTCCCGTGAGAAAGCATCTAAATGAATTGTGCTTATTTATGTCCACATTAGGCATCGTCCTTCATGTCTCGTCAGTCTCAAACAATCTCTCTCTTGGAGGAAACGGATAGGCAAATCAGAGAGTGTATTTATGCTGATGATTTGAAGCGCTTGAAGGGGTGTCGGAATGCTCATATGGAGGAGATTATGGATTGTGTCCGACATTGTGCCTGGTATTTATTTTTGTTTTTCCAGTCTCAACATATTCCTCTCTATATAAAATAATTATCTGTCTCTCGTTCATACTCACTATTTTTTAATTATACTTGAATTTTTTTTTTTTGTATAGTTTTCTTCTATTTATTTGTTCATTAAGGTTCCGCTGCATGAAGGTTTTTAATAAATTTGGGTTTGGGGAGGATTATATTATGCCTCTATAATCAAAGTATAATGCATTTGATATACATTGATTGCTTGGGCTTATGTTGTTTCGAGGATTAATTATGCCCCTATAATGCCATATCAATATCCAATACTTTTTTTTTTTTGGAACAGCTAAAAAATATGTTTTTTTTGCTTGAGCATAAGGAATGCTCCTTAGTTACATCGACCAAAGATTACAAACCTCAATAACATCTACCAAGTATACAAAGATATTCCAATACCAAGACTATGATGTTACTACTTATACCCCTTAATCTTTAAAATCCACTTCAAAATGTCTTCGCCTTCCATGCTTTCAAAACAAAAGCCGAAACCTTCCAAACCTCCTTTCACTGATTTCCAAAACTGTAACTTCCAAAAAGATTTGTTCACTCTATAATTGCCAACACCCATTCACCCTGTGCTCTTTATCAAAGCAAGTGGCAAGTAATTTAAGATGTAGTCATAAGAAGGTATAAACCGAGCGTGTCAATTCCAAAAATATTACAACCTATATTCGGCTCCACCCTCCACCCTATGCTCTTTATCAAAGCAAGTGGCTAGCAAGTTAAGGTGAGGTCATAGATCATAACCCATCAACACCAAACTAGCCACCCTTATTAGCCAAACCCGTACACACTATCAGAGTATAAAGCATTTGATATAAATTTGACTACTCCGGCATATGTTCTTTCGCTGGGGGACAAAACTTGTGTGATTTAAATTTGTGCCTTTTACGATTCTTAGCTAGCAAATACTTCTGCACTTATCCAGTTCGTTAGCAATGTTACCAGAATGGTGCCGGTTCTTTGATTGATCAAATTAAATTTTAATCTGTATTTTCTATGCAAGCTTTACTCTGTTAAAATAATGTTCAAAGTAATATGTATCTCTCGTGTAAGTATCGTGGCTGTGGTCCGCTATATTGATTGATGTTCTTAGTGTGGAGGTTTCTTGGTTTAACAGGTATCGTCTTTCTCTTTTATCCCGTTGGAAGCAGAGAGGGATGTATGCGGCATGCATGTGGGTCGTACAAATGCTTCTTGTTCTTAGCAAAGTGGACTCAATCTTTGCCTACATTCCTGAATATTACGTGGAATCTGTGGTATCATATTCTTCTTTCCGCAACTTATGGACGGTTCTTGCGTTATGTTTTTATCTCATCATCATGATTCTTGACCATCTATGATGGCTTTTAGTGTATATCTTTGAGTAGATTCTACATGATTTTAGGGAACCATGTAATGGTCTAACTGCTATTATGTGAACATACTAAATTTAGATATGAAGGGATGCAGAATCCTAAGGGTTTTCGTTGCAATCTTTCATTTCATTTCATTGTGAGCTTCATGTTGCACTTCATTTGCCAAGTCTAACATTGCATTCCTCTGCATGAGTAAGGCCTATCAGTAAACGTCTGGAGTAAAATGAAGATGAAAGCTACAGAAAGAAGAACTAAAAAACAGAAAGCAGTGCACCCATAGGATTTAGGATGACCCTTTATTATTTTTTCACTTCGATACAATTTTCATGTTTAAGCCTGGATTTCGTCCAGGACTTGTAGATTTGGCATTTTGTAATAGCATTATTTGTTTCTGCAGGTTGATTGCTTTCACGTGCTGCGTAAAAGTGAACCTCCATTTGTCCCCTTGACTATCTTTATCAAGCAAGGATTTATGTCTTTTGTATGTTTTAGCTTCTCTCCCTTGAACTTCACTTGCCTTCTAACTATATTCTTGCTTGAAGTTGTCATTTAATCTTGTGAAGTGTTATTCTCATCTATGATGGTAAACTTTGATTAAAAAAAATCTATGATGGTAAACTTATCTATCATTCAGTAATATTTAAGAACTTGCTCTTTACATTATTCACAATTATTAGTAACATTCAAGAAATTGCCTTTTACATACTGCAGTAACTTATGGACCCCAGCTTTGAGTTGCCAATGTCAATTTAGCCCTTTTACATTTTCATTTTTTTCCATTCTGGTTATAATTTAACATAGATATAGATCATCAAAGGGTGTCAATTCAAATTGTGAGGAATTGGGATTAGAATAGAATTTGATTAAAGGTGAAACTATAGAAGAGGGTAAAATGTAGACGAAAAGAGATTATGATTATGAATGAATGAGTGAGATGGATAAAAATCCTCTTCTAGGGAGATTCGTAACATAATAATAAATTTGTCATATTCTAAGAGCTGTCAAATGATAAAAGCCCATACCTAGACTTCTGGGATAACTCTTGTAGCTATGTCCGACTAGAATATAGAAGTAACGATTGCTAGGGTCATAATTTGACTGAACTAAGACATAAACTATAAGATCAATCAGGGTTCTCAATAGTTTGCAATAGTGGCATAGTGGAACTGCTTATCCTACAAGATATCCACCGCGGCCACTATAATGGTAGAAATGGCTGCTCTAACGGAGCTATACACTGCTGTTGACAAAATGGTACCTGATAGGTTTATAAATTTGTCCATGCTGTCAGTTGTGTTTTCAAGCAAGTTCTGCTGACATCTTTTCCATGCCACGTGTTGTTTGGCGACACCTCCTTAAGGTTGTTGTATCTATTTATGATAATGACTTGTTAATTAGAAATTGACCATTTGCACATTTAGAAAGATGTAACTTTTCATATGAATTTAGTGTAGCTTAGATCCTCCTTTGCGCAATCCCTCTGTAGTCTTTTTGAGCTCAGCCTCCACGCGTCTCTATCTAGGATTGATAATTATGATACTAATAATATTCTATGTCTAACATAGCACCTTGATTTCTGTCATTTCTGGATATAAACTACCTATTACGAGCATATTAATAAAATTATAAAATAAACTGAAATTCTAATATTCTTCAAGTTCTGGCATCTTGATTTCTAATTAATTATTCCTCCTACTTATTGCTAATGATATCTTCTGCAACAAAGAAGGTGAAATTCTTGTAAAAATCTTGTTTTTCCTCAACATTTGGAAATCGATACCTCTCCAGCGGAAGTGTTTGGTGCACTCACCCAATTTACACTAATTTGATGTGAATTTTCCTATAGTTCAGGGAAATCAAGTCTTTCTCGTAAAAAAGGGATGCGTGCTGTGAATATGGCTGGAAATTATTCCTGAATCCTATCCTCAAATTTAAACATTTACTACATTTCTTTGAGGCCTGGCTGTCGATTAAAATCTTTGGGGATTTTTTTTTGCGGTAGCATCAAGAGTACAGCATTAGGCATTTAATATTATCCCCCTGTCTGAAAACATGTCTCAAAACAGTTATTACTTCTTTTCTGGTCAATCGTTTTCAGTTTTAACTCGAATTAATCTTGAACCATAATGGTAAAAATTTTGCCAATATTACATTATGAAAATTTACTTCCTAAATGTTCACTCTGTAATTTTGGTAAACATGTTTACCATTATAGTTCAAGATATTTCGTATTGAAACTTGAAGTTGGTTGCTCAAAAGAAGTCAAAGTGTAACAACTTTTTTGGGACAGAGGGATTGTGTCATTCAAGAAAAATGGAGTTAAAAAATTACACGAGGTGAAACAGTAGTTACAATATAATTGGAGTGTATACCACGGTAGCTTGCACATGGTTTCTTCTTTAAAAAGAGATGCAGTATTTGACGGTGTTCATTGAGCTGTGTTCTTTTACCTTTTGTACGGAATATTAATGTCATTTCTCAAAACTACGTTGGAGTCCAGACATGTCTACTATTCTTCTGCCATTTGTAATTTCCTACTGGTTTAGATCGTAGCTTGATCAGTGGTTAATTTACAGTTAACATGTTTAATACGGAAAAACTTACTTCGCATCTTAATGGTGTTTATTTTTTACAGATAACATTTGTCGTCGTCCATTTTAATGACCAAAGGATATCCAGCGCTGAATTAAAGGATCTTCTTCTCCAGTCTATATCAGTTCTTGTGCAGTACAACGAGTTTTTAGTTGCCTTTGAATGCAATAAAGCAGCAACTGAGAGGATGCCAAAAGCTTTGCTCTCAGCATTTGATAATAGATCTTGGATTCCCGTAACCAATATACTTCTGAGATTATGCAAAGGTTCTGGATTTGGGTCAAAGCATGGAGAATCTTCATCTTCAAATTCATCTGCATTATTTCAGGTTATGATGGTGCTTCGTGCTCTTATGATTCCTTATTCCTATCCTATATCTCCTGTTGTTTCTGGGCTTTGCTGAATGTATTACTATTTCTATTTCGTAACTGATAGAAATTATTGCGGGAAGCTTGCGTCGGTGATGATGAGTTGTTTTCATCTTTTCTGAACCGCTTGTTCAACACTCTCAGCTGGGCGATGACTGAATTCTCTGTATCGGTACGGGAAATGCAAGAAATGTACTATAAGGTATACTTCATTGCTTTGTGGAAAATCTCATTTTACTTCTTTCTTGTTATGTCTGATTTGTATACAAGCTGATTTGATGTATGAATCATTATCAGGTGATGGACTTTCAGCAAAAGAAATGTGGTGTCATATTTGACCTATCGTGCAACCTTGCAAGGGTATTAGAATTCTGTACTCGTGAAATACCTCAAGTTTTTCTATCAGGAATTGATACAAACTTAAGAAGGCTGACCGAGTTGATTATCTTTATACTGAACCAATTAAATGGAGCAATTGATCCAGAAGTTTTCGAACTGTAAGTAATCTGTCCTTAATAATGTTTGTTTTACCAAAATCCTAGTCTGAATTTTCCTGGCATAAATTCTGTTGATAATTTGACATTCCATTTAATATCAATGTTTATCAAATATGGAAGCATCTCTTGTTGAACTTAACTACTTTCATGTACTTGAAAAACGATATAGATAATCATCATTCACACAAAATTTGCAGATCATTAAGCCGATATGGAAATTCATCTGAAAAGGTCCACAGGGGCATGATTTTAGCGCCTCTTGCCGGCATTATTCTAAATTTGTTGGATGCTAGTAAAGAGACGGAGAGTGGGGATTGGAATGACATTGTTGCAACATTTGCTAGCATGGATTGTGCTGACACCATCCTCTATGGATTTCAGCATCTTCTTGAGTACAATTGGGTTAGTAACATTTAACTTGCATCTTTGGTTATATTAGCATAACTTTGGTATCGCTAATATATGTTCACTGGAGCGGTAACAAGGAGTATAAACTATAAAACTGATTTATTGTAAAACTTGCTGGTTAATTAGTTAAAAGGCCCTAATATGAAAGGGACAGATTCATCCGTGTGTTTTTATCATCCTCCTCTTGTACACCTTATAGCATGGATTCACTGATCTGGAAATATTTGTTGCATTGTTTCATAGGCGGGATCCTCGAGGACCGACGATTATTCATATCAACTGTCAAAGTTAGAGAAGTTCTCTAGCATGTTGACTGACCATTCAGAGTTGCAAGCAATTGAGAATAAGATATGTGGGGGAGAATCCGAGACCATTGATGATGGATTATGCTGCATATGCTATACAAACCAAACAAATGCTCAATTTCTACCCTGTTCTCATGTTTCATGCTACAGTTGCATATCCAGACAGCTTATCAACTGCGAAAGATGCTTTTTTTGCAATGCAACAGTAGTAGAAGTTGTAAAGCAAGATGAGGCCCGTGCTACTTTAAGTCTTTCCTTTTAGTTTCAGGATTTCCTTTTGTATTAGCTGATAGTGGATAAGCAGTTGGGTCTTTAGAAATCTACCTTAAATAAACTGGTAAGTAGCAGGAAGAAGAAGAAGTATATATAGGATATCATATCGTTTTCTTCTCTGGTGTTTTGTTGGTTATATGTAATTAGTGTATATAAGGGAAGCAAAGATGAAGAGAAAGCTGATGGAATGGGATCCCTATGTTCTTAATTTTGTAGACAGTTGAGAGGCTTTTTCTTCTGTATATAGAGGTGTACATGTTAATCTTGCACTGGGCTCTTTCAATCACTTTTCTTTAGTCTTGTAATGCCATGAAGGCTGATCGTCCTGCCCATCAGTGTTTATGTGCACGCCCTTCAAAGTGGAAGTTTTGGGAGTTGCATGTCCGCTTGACCCAGAACATAGTACTGTGTTAAATTGTGGATCTGGCCACAAATATACCCTCGTTGCAGAAATTGAACCGGGCCTTGTGCTTGTTTGTTAATAGTAAATGTTCCGTCATCAGTTCCTCACTTTTTTTGTGAACCTTGTCATCACATGCCTTGCCCAAGCGAATGAAATTGGAGAAAAAAGATTAATTTGAGTGGCATTTTCAATTGAAATTGAGTTTTACTTCCTCCTCTGCAGGAGGCAAATCAGGAAATTCCAGACAAGCTAAAAAGGGAAAAGAAAGAATCCAGTATCATTGAATTGATTTATCGCTACCTAAAATTGTAACACTCCCTGTTCTGTAAACCCCTAGTTATTTCACCCTGCTCCTCATTTTTGCTTACACATAACACCAGCAAACAGAAATGGTGAAGAAACCTTCGAAATCCACGGTACTCTTCATTCTTTTCGTTTGCTCTCTCATTTTTTCTTCGTTTTCAAAGCTCGTTTCTTCTTGAAAGGTGTTCATTTCTTGTTTCTTTGGAAAATTTTTTATCTGGGTTTACTCATTTGGCTTCAAAGGTTCCTTCTTTTCCTCATTTCATTGTTTATATATCACTGGAATGCTTGTTTTGTATCTGTTCTATATGCTGTTGGATTTGCTTTTTTTTGGATCTGTACTATATGCTACTGGTTTTGCTTTTGAAGAATGTATGATGAGTAGTTTCTCTATTCAAGTGAATGCTGTGAGCCTGTGATTTTGGAATTTGGATTCATTTTCAGATGTGATTTATGCTCAGGTAGCTAGCTTATCTTGAAATTTTTTAATTGCTTTTTTACTTTGTCAAATTAGAATTTTTATATAACCAGTTATTGTACATTGTTCAAGGCATTTTGAGGTCCTTCTATGAAATTAATTATATCTCTTGTGTTGTTTTCTCTGTATGACATGCAAATGATTGTGAAGTGTGAACTATATATGTCACAAGTCATAGAGCATGAGATGCAATTCTGCAGATTTTAATTATTATTTTCGTAGCATGAGTTCCACAATATGGCACTGATGGTTGATCTCTCATGACAGTAGCTTGATCAGTCTAGAATGGCAGAATCGACACTCAAAGCTGTCGTTTGTGGACAGATATTGTTCTAACATCCAAGAGGAGATGATTGAAAGAGAACTAATGAACCTAAGGTAAGACATCAGAGATTCAAATCTAATTTTTTTTTTTTTTTTGCAGATATGTGGATTTTGCCTTGTTTGTAGCCAAATAGTTGTGTTTAATATAGGCTAACTTCTCCATCCGTTGTTCTAAGATCTGTGTTTGTGCATCTTATTCGTGTTTGGATAGGAACGGTGTATGTTTAAGTGGAATCACTTGCAAATATTTGTTCTTATTTTCCGTTTCCTTTGTGTTTGCGCATGATAAAATATCAATGGCAGTTCTGTTGCCCTAACATTCAGCAAGCACACAATGATGTTTGCATATTACATAATTAAAGACTACAAATTAACTTTCTTATCTCGTTCTAACTCAGGACAAGTTTAGAGTTAGAGATCTTGATGAGATGAGATGAGATGATGAGATTGAAGAGGATATCGGCACACAAGCTTCAGGTAGTGAAAATGGTAAAAGGAGTTAGCTAATCTTCAACACTTATTTCAAACACTGTCGGAACAAATGACCTTTCACTAAATAGCAATAAAATAACCTATACCCATTTCTTTTATAGAGAACCCCATAGTTTTCTCCGGTGCATTCTGTTTTGTTCCAATGAAAAGTTGGAAATGATTTTCGAGGGTTGCCAGGGAATCTTCTTTGTTTTATCCTCTTCTTTTACTTTGCTTTGTGTTCCATTTTCTCTTTTATCTCCTCTTTCTCTGTTGCTCAAACCCATCACAACTTAGTTTTGTACATCTGAGTCATATAGTTAATTTCAATTTGAATTGTATGTTGCCGGCACAATTTCTTGTGCATAACACACAACAAGAATATCCATGACCACTGCCCAATCATCCAACTTTTCAAATAAACAATTAATTTATTTATCGTCCACTTACCCAACATTCGACCAAACCCAACCACAACAACAAAGCGTAGTTTATTTATAATCACCCACTACCTAATCAATTCAATCAATATAATTATTATTGTTTTACTATTATCGTAAATTAATTATAATATAATAATTACATTATAATTAGATGTGATTAATAAAAGACTAAATTAGATTTAAAATGAAAATATAAATTGAAGTAGCATAGCAGGATAAGAATCTGAGTAGTGTTACTAAATGTTTCAAATTTGGGAGTTTTTGGGAGCTTTGCGTACTTTGACAAGGAGGATACTAGTTTGAATAGAGTTGGAACAAGAATGGATTCTTTGGATCCATTTAGAGAGAGAGTAGACAAGATATTTAATTGAGGTATGGAAGTAAAATAAAAAAGCCTCTTCAGTATGTGGTAATTATAACAAATTTGGTCTCTATTTATTGATTTGAAAAAATGATGAATTTTGATATAATTCTTTTGAAACGAATAGAAGTATCATAATTCACAAAAATATAAATATAAATCTAAAGAAAAGGTACAATAGGGAGGGGCACTCTAAATTTTCATTTTTACATCTAAATTTTTGTATAATGTGGAATATTTAATTGCTACTTCAACTTATATTTTCATTTTTGAATCTAAATTTTAGTATTTTGTTCATTATATTTACTTATTATATTCAATTTTTTAATTTATTTCTTTAATAGTAAAAAATAATTATATTAATTGAATTGGTTGGGTGGTGGATGGTCCATCGATAACTACATTTGTTGTGGTTGGGTGTAGAGTTGGATATGTAAATGGGAGAATAATTAATCGTTTATTTGAAAAGTTGGATATTTTGGTTGAGTTGGTGATCATAATATTTATGGGTTAACAATTTATCGAGAAAGCAAACCCATTCAATTCTACCTCACATGGAACTTGTTTAACAATAATTTTGCAGCAACAATAGCTTTTCATCAAGAGATAATTATTGATGATTTTGTCTGGCATTTCGGCAACCGACTTGCACGTTGAAGCAACTGTAAGAAATTTGCTATTATCAGCTGTTTTCTTTTACCCCTTCACTTGCTAGCCATCCAAGTATCATCGTAATTGAGAGAAGAGGATCCTGGCTCATGATTTGTTATTTGTACCCACCTTGGTTACTGCTGCAGTTGTCAACTCTCTTCCCCAACGCAAGGAAATGCCTGCCGTGAGAATCAGAATTACCTTTTGCAGTATTTATATCCACTGTTTTTCTCTTTTACTTTTAAAGGTCTGTAAATGACCTTCCTTGGTGAATCGATCTTAGCGTCCACGTTTTATATCTGTTAATAACCCGAACCTTAAGTTCAGCTGAGGTTGTTAAAATAATGTAAAATGTAAGACTGCGAAGGCCATGGAAGGTCCTTTAGAGACCTTTGAGATAAAAAGAGAATAGCATTGGATATTGATATATCAAAAGTGAATTCTGATTGTCATGCCTAGAATTATTTGCTATCAGAAAACGAGTTGACAGCAGTGGATGGATCAAAGTGCATGCAAGAATGTGGGTACAACCTTTACATTTATTAATCTTTTGCATCATATTTTGTTCAAAATTAAGAACCGGTAATTATCTGATTGTTACATAGCTAACTTTACTTACTCCGGTGATTCAGATGTGGTTTTCCTTCTTTTACCATCTTGTGTCTTTTGTCTCATCTTTGTCTCATTCAGATATGTGTTAGTTTATACATCTTGATTAAGTTCCATAGTGGTTAAGGATATTTTGTATGTGTCGATTTATATTAAGCTGCTATAGATTGTTTATTCATGATTCATGACATTACAAGTCATATTTATTAATGGTGCATAAATAATGTTTGTTAGGTCTATAACAAAGCTTCTTTGATGTGAACATTTTTTGAACTTGGAGAGGACCATGGCAAACAGCTTCAGGAGAAGAAATATAAGATGACTGACATAATTGATGGCTTAGCATATGCAGTTGTATATATTTCCACTTGTTATGCTAGGATATTATTCTTCGATTATTTCTCTGATTTATGCGAGGTAAATTGTACTTTGAATCTGGAATATATAATCCGGGAAGTAAGGCAATGTGATTATGGATTCTGAAAATAAATATTGCAAGAATTATATGTATATCAGATGTACAAGAACTAAGATTATCTGTCTCTATATTCAGAGGCTTCCTGGATTGATCACCATTTAATGGAACAGACATATCAAAGAAATAGCATGTTTGCAGTTTAAAAGCCATTCGTCTGAGTCTGAATCCGTAACAAGTTTCATTTTTCATCATCTCTAATTCTCTATCACCGAGTTCGTAATAAAAGGACGAGCCACCAATACCATCCTGCATTGACAAGAAAATATATCAAAGCGAGCCTAGCTAGTAAGACGCAAAACTACATTTCTGGACCGTATGAACTAACACTAGTTTAGCACATAGACAAGAGTCACAAGACACATCAAATTACAGGACCAGATGCAACAGCTGCAATACGCAATAAATATATATTTGTACTGTGTCATAGGCAGCACTTGGTAGCCAAAAGCACTGGCATTTCTGCTTAAACCACCTTAAGAACTTCTAGCCAATCTTTAACAATTTTCTCGCAAGCATTAGTGAGGATAAAATGCACGTAATTGACAGTTGGGTCAACATATTACTCAAAGAGGTAGAGACCAATCGAGGAGTCAAACCACCGGTTCGAAAGATCGTGACCGATCGATTAGTAGTCGGGTCGTTATAAATGATCAGAGTCAGGGACGAACAAATAAAATTTAGAAGGCGAATGGTGCAAAAAATAGCGGAGAATCCAAAGGCTGAGCAAGCGCCATCAAGCAGAAGAAATTAAGAAAACCCCTTTCAATCATCGCCGTCTTCTTCCTCAACTCTCGTTTCTTGCCAAATTTTCAATTAGCATTTTTTACCTATGTGATACGATAAGATTTGATTGAACAAAATGTTGAATGCATTGAAGTTACAGATTCCGGCGAGTCCTTGCAAATTGCAATTAAACACTCACACACACGCCGTCTCTTTCGGCCCATCTATCACTCTCCGGCTACCCAATCGCCGGAGAAGTAGTGATTTCGCTTCACTCGCCGTTCAAACGTCGTCTTCTGAGCTGACTTCAAGTGTTGGATACTCGCCCGTGATTCAGCAGCCACCTCTTCTTACTCAGCGACACATTAACGTCCTCAGTTTCTTCGCCTGCGTTGTATGCACTCTTCTCCTTCCCTATCTCCATTAAACGCCTGTAAATGCACTTGCTGATTTTGCTTCAATTTTAACCAGTGCTGAATTTTTCTGATTGTTGTAACTTGTGAGCTCAATTGTGAATTGGCTAAGAGATATTGTTAGTTCAAAATTTCATATATTCAATACCAAAAATGATAGTAGTTCATGTATATAGGCAGGCCAAGATTGTTAATGTGGCTACAAATGCTATAGTTCAATGTTAAGCACCTTTTGTGTACTTGCTTTCGTGTTAGTTGTTAAGTTTTCGTGCTGTGTTAACAATTTCACCTTCTGTTTGTTGGACTGGCCTTATATAGAGGCACATTACAACAGAGCGCCACTAATTAGACGTTTACTGTGTTTTATAACAAGGTTTCTCAGAAGTTTCTCAGGTTTCTACTTTCTAGCTTCTTGTGGATGGTAGAAAGCCTATTAACCTGATTGTTTCTTCAATTTTTTTTTATAATCGTAAATGGAAATTGACTTGTTAAGTGGAGTAGCTTGTTCACAACATACCGGACTTGCAAACTGAACTAGAGGTTATCTCAAGTTCCTCAAGTGTCAACATTCAGGCTCTCTTCTTTTTTTTAGCTGCGATTGAAATACTAACGAATATGAGAACAAGTTTTATTGTGTATACTTCGGTGAGTCTGCCCTAGGGAAGGTGGAACAGTCATTGACTCATTGTTGCATCCTCTAGCTTTCGGTGTTGAATAATTCTGCCCTCCTGTTGCTTTTGCATGTTGGATTCTGTGGTTTTGCTGAGTTATAAAATTTCTGTGCTTTTGCTTAAACTTTATCCCTTTCTGATTTAGTTTGTACCTACAGACAGCAATATCTGCAACATGGCTCTTTTGCGCGGCGATTCCTACTCTTCTGGTTTGTGTTCTTATATCTCTTTTGCTTTATGTTCGTTTCTCAGATATGGTTTTTAGTTGGGATAGACATATAAAGCTTCAACTATCATCAGCGATAGTAGTTGATAATGACCATGGAACAGACTAATTGAAGTTGTATGGTCTTATTCGTTTCAAAGAACTTTGTGTATGTTGAATGGTCATCTGCTGGAATTCCTTGGCATGTCCCACACATTATTAAAAGTGACTTGAGCAGCTGCTATTTTGACGCAGAACTGTGATTTAAAATCATCAATGACAACGTCTAATCAAGATTGTCGTAACACAAATTTCTATGGATCCAAAGCACTATAAGCTGTACTTCATCCATGTGATTTGGTTGCATTATGTGGAGGTCATTATGGTTGGTTGCTTGCAGGCATTTAAAAGGGCAGCCGAGTCGATGGAGAAATTAATGGATGTGGCAAGGGAGGAGATTCCTGACACAATGGCTGCTGTTCGATTATCTGGAATGGAGATTGGTGACTTAACAATGGAGCTTAGTGATCTTGGGTCGGTATTTTGAAATAAACCACTGCAAGCTATCTGATTGTCAGATTCTTATTTTCTTCTTTACATCTATATTTTCTGATAATGTATAGTGGACTCATGCAGCCAAGGAATAACTCGAGGCGTTCAAAGCTCAACTCGAGTTGTTCGTATGGCTGAAGAAAGATTGAGACAATTTACAAACTCGACTCCAACAGGTCACTAGTGTGCATCTATTACTCTTACTTTTCTCCTAAAACATGGAATACCGAATTCACTTAATCTTTACTTAAATAGTATCTGTGCAGACGGTGGCCCCAATAGAAACAGAAAACCCGAAGCTAGCTCTAGCTAGAAGTGCACGGGGCATGAGGGAGGGGATCATTAAAAGTCGTTCAGTGGTGCAGATGGTTTTCAGTCTGACCAGGTTTTCTAAGGTGCTCTTGAACTTTCTCAAATCCCGAACAAAGGCCTAGTTCAAGCTTAGATTGCAGTGGCGATTTAAGTTATTCGGTTTACCTTGATGTATCTACTGATTGAAACTTCAAATATCTGAGCATGAGGTATTACAGAGATGGCCTTTTCAGGCGTAAAAGAACACCTGACCTGCTAATGCAATTTCAGTCGTATCACATGTACAACACCCCTGGTTTTAATTTTCTTTCTTTTGCCTATCAATGTAATCCAGTTCACTTGTTCCCCTTCCAACAAACGGACCATATTGGTGTTGATAAAAACGAGTATCAAGTAATTATACTAAAAACAACTAGGGTAAGTACTTAAACGGCTAAACTCATGCCTGCTCCAATACCCTTGTTAATAAAAGCTTTCAGCCGAAGTACCCATCTAAGATATCTACATAAATGCTCATATCCATAACCCTGCTGGAAACTAGATCAATGGGTATCTGTATACTTGCGCAATGAGGATGGCAGGAACAGAATAAACATAGAACAAAATGAATTTTAATGCAAAAAAGTTGAGGAAATAAATTCTGCATGTACAAGTCAAACAACTAAGGATTAAGCTTCTCAAATACATCAATCACACTATTCCATTGGCGTCAGTGGTTTCAGTTCTACTTGAACACAACTAACTGGCTTGCCTAATATACACCACATGACATATCTTTACAGACTATTGAAGACCTAATTTGGCCCGTGGCGAACAGCCCATCATATTGAACTTGGCTTTATCAAAAATTTAAGCACTCCTTCGTGCCTACCCACAGCTTCCAAGGACTACAAAATCTGCATGTAGGGTTCAGTCAAAAGATAACTTGTTATTCAAATAAGCGGAGTTCTTTTCATCAAACATACGTGGAAAAAACCCAGGAATGATAATGAAGTTATCTTATTTCTTGTCTGTTTCGTTTGTGGTCTACAAGACAAAGGCAGAGAAGAGCTCAGCATACCGTGCTATTCTTGTTTGTCATGTTGATGGTTTCTGGTGCTCTCGGTGCTGGGATCCAAGCCAAGACACTTGAGAAATGCTTGTTTAAAAAGTCCAAAGTAGTTGCAAGGGTGATTTGGAGATCTGAACATTTTCACAAACACCGAGTCCTTTAGAGAAGGTTCATTTTCTATTTCTTCTTCTCTAGTTGGCCTCGGCTCTCCACTAGATCCTGCAACTGTTCTGTTTCGAAGATTTTCCACCTGCCAGGAAAAGATTTGAATGTGGTCTAACTCTAAATACATTATACTATAAACGACGGGTGATAACAAATTAGCTAAAAAAAATTGGACAAATAGTTCTTAACTTCCCTGCATTTGATAGTTCAGTGTGAAGTGATAACTATAGGGAAAAAAACCTGGATTTTCATGCAAAAGAGCAACCAGGCTCGATCTTATTCACTCTTAAAAGACATCACATAAGCACAATAAAAAACTCTACTACACACCATTTTAAATTACTTGTACAGGTCTAAATAAGTCAATTTCATTTAGATCTAAAAATAGGATGACATCCATGTTATAAAGAAGAGACCATGGACACTCACATAATTGCTCATATACAGCAATACTATACTACACTACAATCAGGACCCGATACCCTGAAAGTAAGATGCTTAAAGGTTAATACTAGCCACAAGTTACTTCTATTCTGATATGACACGCCAAAATTGAAAATGAAGCTGCTGAAAATCAACCGGGAAGTAGTTGTGTCCTAACTGTAAAATATGTAGAAGTTCACAGATGAATCTCGGCATCATCCATTTCGATAATGCTTTATCCTTCACACCAAAGACCAATTCTATTTTAGAAGTATTAAGTCAAATCTTAGACAATAAAACACAACTCGCAATTGGGCTGGCAGAAATATGAAAAACTCAGAGCAATAGCCTGAATATATTATTCTTGCAATTTCCACATGTGTAATTTTATAAATTTGTGTAAGTGTGTATGTTGTGTACAGTACACGAGTATTTTCAAAACTGAAACGTGTTCTGATGTTTGGAATGGGCTCAGGATCTGGCAAATGGATTTTTGTGTGTAGGCAAAGCTATTAGTATAGGATTTATCAAAACCTGTGACAGAACTAATTGGAGGAGAAATCATGATCATGAGTATGGAAGAATTGGGTCTTGTGTTAATAAAGCAAGATCAATACCATATTAGGCCTATCCAGATAAACTTCTGATATATGTGGAGTTGTGGACCACTTACCAATGCTAAAGACCTTGGAAAAATATACATCTATTCAAAGATAGTTGCAATAGGAAAAACAAGGAAAAATGAATATACATATCTACTCATACAAGCAAGGAAAAAAAAACAAATTGGAACAGATGGCATAAGGACAATTGCGTTTCTAACAATTGCTTCACATCTATTAAGATCACTGCGTTTCTAACAATTGCTTCTTAAGTAAAAGATATTCTACAAGACAGGACAATAATGGTTTAGACGGTGGCTGAACATCCTACATAAATATATCGTGTATCAACATACTTTCAAGGTATCCAAGATCTCTGAGCAATGTCATATCCACAATGTTCAGATCCTATTTTAATGGATAGGTCACATGCTGTGCAAATCAAATTACTCCAGAAACTGAAAGTTCTTAAGGCATCTTAAGATAAATACTGGTGAGAAATCTTCAAATAATTCGATTTCCCGTACATGATATGGTTTTGACTTCAGCATCACAGGGTTCACCAGTTTGACTACATATGACTACCCATTGTGTTGCAGTCTTGCAAAATCACTCAAGCACATAATTTGAATTCAAAACTTCCAGTCCCATCATCGATAAAGAAGTTCATATTCAGTTCACAATTGCATTCATATCATAATCAGCACCAACTGATTCTCTCAAGAATTATC
>JAYMSP010002100.1:0-26326 GCA_036897095.1 Plantago elongata
CTATTCATAGAATAAGAAGGGTATATATACAAGTACAAGAAGCTATAATCTAAATACTAATCTAATCAGGAAACTAATCTAACTAGAGTTCTATAATATAAAAGACTAATCTAATAGACTAATCTAATTAGGAAATTAATACAATTACATGGTCTAACAGGGAGGATGGAAATTCGGCGATGTAAGCACACCGGAAGAGAGGAAGAAGGAAGAAAACGGTGGAGGAGGCAGGGAAGAATAGGATTTTAGAGGGGGAAAGAGTTTTAGAGAGTAAATTTTCCATGATGAGATTGACTAAAACCCACTACTTTACATCATCTAAACTAAACTGTAGATAGTATAGAGACTTCCCGATAAACACACAATTATTCAAATTAGTTGAAATTACAAAAAGTTTAAATTTTGACAACGAATTGCAGCTTAGTTGATAAGACAATTTACTTTTAATCAATAGATTGGAATTTCAAATCACATTTATCGTTTAAAAAAGAAATAAAATTCCAAAATTTACAACGTAAGGGTTTTAGATTAATACCTTCAATTACATAATAAATACCTTCAAACTTAGCAACATAGGGGTTTTAGTTCCTTGTTCAATGAGCTTAAAAAAGAGTCTAAGATTGACCAAAATGGTGAAGTTTTAATTGAAGTTGGGCAATTGGCGAAAATGACGAGTATGGGAGAAAGAAGAAGCATGAGAGAAATGGGGGAAGAAAACTCCAAACCTGTTGTTAATTGAGTTTCGAATAGGTGGTTTCCTTCGCTAAACTCGCATGGAATAACTTTATTCATAGTTGAATTCCAATTTTTTATTGTGTTTTAGTAAACACGTTTAGAGAAGGATAATTTATTCGTCACTAATTAGCGGTATAGTTTTATCCGTCGCTAATAAGAATAAATAAATTATATGTCCCTAATTAGACGACTTAGAGGTGAATTAGAGCGATAAATCGCTAATTATACTATTCTGATGATCTTGGAAGGAAGAGCTAACACGAACATTCTTCAGAAAGCTTGATCGAGGCATCTAGAGTAAACCCGCCTATTCATGGAACGATTCCATCGCTTTGTATATTGATGGTAAAAAGTATTTTTTAATACGACTAAAAGATGACTCAAACTCCCAACTTATTAATTGGAGATGAAGCGTAATACCAATTGAATTACGATTTGTTGTTGTACTGATCGTAAAAAGTAACCAACTAAACTATACCAAGACACCAATACAAGCTAGGATCTAAGAATACAATATCGTAATAAACTTAGATCTTTCAAGCCTTAAGAATTCAGGTTTCACCGAACCAATAAATCATGCGTTGGAGTCTTGGAACATCATGCATCCCGTCAAATCCTTTTGATGTGGTATGAAAGTGGTTGAGCACTTTAGCCTATGAATGAATATTCTAAGCTCAGGTGTGGTCAATAATCATACTTTAGTCTTCAGTGAGACTGAGATTAACTTGCAACATGTGGTGAGGAGATTAGGAGCTGATCGAGAATCGATTTGAATTAGAAAATGCTTATTTAAATAATCTATTTTATGTATAAAATCGACTATTTAAATGGTTATTTTTTCAATTCAAATTGCTTTCCAATCAGCCACTAAATCATTATTGACCAGATGATTTGGATTAAAAAATAAGTAGGGATGTTAAGTAAGAGCTTGGTCCTTCTAGACTTAAAAGAGAGAATAAATATTGTAAATCGACAAATACCTTAATATGAGTGACTTAATTTCATCTCATCTGAAAGATCGCATAGATTTAATTTTAGAACCATCCAAAGTCCTCATACTAGTCGAAAGTGGTTGTCTACCTATACCTTTCACCCGTCTTATTTCTTAACTTACGTGGATTTTCAGTATTATATTAAACGATCACAGTAGCATATTTATATCTAAAAATAGGTGATTATAAATGGTATGGTATATTATACTTCATCTGTATCATTCAAACTTTATAATTTATCATTTTTTTTTGTCTAGTTTAAAGTTTTCCGTTTTCATTTTATAACTTATTACTGTTATTTTCATTAATAAGTAATAATTCATTTTTATTTTTGTCAGTAGTGGGAAACTCTGAACGGAGGGGAGTAGTATTTTTAAAAAACTATGATCTACTTGGTTGATCGGTGGGATCGGCTCACATCCAAACAAAGCAGCAGCTAGCATCAATAATTTAGAGAATCCATCGATCATGAGTGTCAGCCACTAACTTACACCTAAGAAACTAAGTAGGTTTTTGATATAAAATTATAATTAAATTATAATTGGTAAATAGTTACTAAATTATAATTAAATTGTTAAAATTAATATTCAATATAAAATTATTATGATATAGAGTATTTTAGGTTTGTTATATAGATTGTGTAAGAGATAAATGATTGGTGTGTAAATATGATGTGATTTTTGTTGGAATTTAATAAAATAGATTTGATTGTTTAATTGGTTAATTATTGATCGTTGAAATGAGATAATTTTATTGGAAGGTGTTTCATGTTTGATAGTATTTGAAGATTGGAATATTGTTTATTATTTTGAAAGAAAATACTATTGAATAGGAATAATAAAATTATATTTAAAATAATTGAGGAAAAATATTATTAAATTATTAAATTAATAGAGAGATAAAATAGAGTGGATATAATACTCGAAATTGATGGTCGAGACATTGTATGGCATCTCATGAGTTATTGGAAACGATGAACGGGGACAACATCTTTGTACAAAGTGAGAAAAGAAAGAGTGAAAATTGATGGAAATCTAGTAGGTATAAAAGTCAAGCAAAATAGAAAAGAAACCTGTAGCTTGCCAAATCTCAGTTGAAGCATCTTTTCAACCAAATGCTACACTTTTAGGATCAAACTGATAAACCAGTATAGAAGTTCTATGAATTTTCAGGCTTACTATCACAACTGATCTCATTAGAATAAAAACAAACAATTAGAGCAGCTCCCGAGCATAAACACCATCATTCACATCATTATACATAGGAAAAAAAAAAAGTTTTACAAATACACACCTGAACAGCAGTAGGAGAGCCAAACGCACAATTCAGGAGCTGATTGGTATAAAATTTAAATGTACATTTGGATGGATTTTGGTGAAATAGTGTTTGGAATGGAATTGAAATGGAGTATTTAACGTGTATTTTAGACCAAATCAATGTGCATCGAGCCAAATGAATCGATCTTAATTCCATGCCAAATAGCCCCTCAATTTTCCGAAAACAAATAATTACTCCATCACAATGCTATAACAAACACTACTTAGACAAATTCTTCATTACAATTGAATTGCAACTCTACCCCAAACAACACACACTCCCTCACTCCCATACACGCACTTTCTATATCTGCAGAAACTTTTCTCACAAAAAAAGGACCAGACAACTCTGCCACTATACGCTGCAGTACACCACAAAACTCACTCACTCACACATTCATCATTCCTCAATCACAAACAAACAAACCAAAACAAAACCCAACCCTCTCCAATGGGAAAGTATACCAGGACTGAACCCCAGCTATTCGTTAAGCTCAAAACGCGCCGTTTAAATCCCACCACCTCGGATCGTCTTTTGGCGCCTACTTTTTTCAAAATCAGTTCGAATCCTCTAGATCTCAAGGTATTATAGTTATACTGATTCGGTACAGTTCGATTCGACTCTGCCATGGAACTTGGACTGTTTGTGAACAGACAGGCAAGAGCAATGGAATGAATATCGTCTAGTGTTTTGAATTAATTTCAGATTATTTGGATTTTGAATTCCGCAGGAAGATGATGAGAATGTGATCACGATCGACTCTCACGCAATCACTGCTGCTCATATCGGTGACAGGTACGCATTAAATTACTCAAATCGACACATTTTTTATTCGCTTAATATACTAGTCTAGTCCTCATTAATGTATATGATTGATCATCATTTATTTAAATATCGAGAAACTCAATTCAATTTTTTCACACGAGAATTCTTTTCCTACTCTTCTTCTTCTGTTCTCTCTCTCTCTCTGCTGCAACTATGGAGTTTGCGTTACCTTCACAAAGAAGGAAAGTTACGAAGTCGTCGTCGTGCTTTTCCAGGACACCGCCTCGTGAGGTGGAATCGATGGGGATGCGGAAGAAGAATTCCAATTCCTGTCGACCGGCATCATTGAGAATGCCGTCGGAAGATGAACTTGAAGAGTTTTTTGCAGAAGCTGAAAAGAATCTACAACAACAATTCACCGAAAAGTAAGTAGCCTTTCTCTCAGACTCCCATTTCAGATTTTTAAGTTTTACTAAATTGTACGTGGTGTCTCAGCTTATCAATCTGCGTATTGTTCAGGTATAATTTCGATGTGATGAATGAAGAACCATCGGAGGGAAGGTATGAGTGGGTTCAAATCGAAAACTAGGATCATCAAGATTTATGAGAAGAAGTTGCAAATTCAGCTAGCAATAATTTATTTTTTCCACCACTAATGTTAGAAATTGAAGCAAGTTAAGATCTAGGTCTTGTTGTTTTCCTTTTTCTGAAGAACTGGTTAGTTTCTGTTACTAGCTGAGATGTATAGCTAGGTGCTTCTCTATCTTTCTCTTCTAATTTCTAAACATCATGGAATCTACAACTACTAGTAGTATGATAGTAGACCAATTCACCATTTGTACTTCAAGTTCAAGTGATTGTACAATTAACACTATCATTTTCAATGTAACCTTAAGTTCTAAATTTATATTCAATTTACTTGTATGAGGGTATGTTAATGTGATTAAGATCACCATTCCGCTTTTACTTTCGGTTTTTCCATCTTAGCATTTCAATTTTGTTTTAAAAAGTTTGTTCTTGAAATTAGTTTCCAAGTTAATAAGATGTTAGTTTCATTGAGACAATTACGATCCTTTCGATTCAACTGAAAACTAAGTTGAAACTTGTTCATTTTATTTTATTTAATTATATTTTATACTACATTTCAGTTCAATTCTATTTAGAAAATTACATTTCAAGAGAACCAAATATTATAGGAGTCTATAAATGAGTAAATATAAGATTTATATTGATGGAGTATCAACCACATACCTTAATGAAAGTTAAGGTGATTAAAAGTCAATAAGTGTAAATATTGGTTTACCAACAGATTAGAAGAAAAAAGGACTGTTTAAAATTGTAAATTGTAACATCAATTGATATATCGATTATTAACTAAAATCAATTCTGGCTAAGTTATGGGTTCTTGTCTGACGATTTTACACAATCTAAATAACATTTGTAGTAACAAAGAGGATATTATTGTGTCGCATATTCTAACTAGTAACTTTTATTACTTAAAATAATATACTCTGTCAGTATATATTATACTATACAATACATTCAAACACTTCATACGTAATACATTCAAACACTTCATACGTCATGCAATATGGTAGAACAAACAGTAAAAATAACAAGTTCAAACCTATGGAAGAAAGAGAGCTTGCGGTGTAATCCAAGAACATGTGCCAAAGGTTGAGAGAGTTGAGTTAGGAGCATGTGGCTATTGTAGTTTAGTGAAAGTGAACTTTGTGGATCTTGTTTTCTGATCCCATCTTCATTTCTTGATCCGCACCGAAATGGGTGCATCGTACAAAGAATCATTCAATTATCCCTTTGCTACTTTAGACAGGTAAAAAAGATGAACTCATGAACTGTTAGTAAAATTGCACAAAGATGTTTGTTTTGCCCATGTGGGTTCATTCATGAACTCTAAAAAGTATAATATAGCTCACACGACTAATTAGTAGGCCAAGCAAAGGTTGAACTGGACCGGCTCGAAAAATATTAGTCCCATACGAATTTTTAAAAATAAACCCGAATAATATAAAAGAATATCTATAAAACAATATGCATACCGATTTTGAAATCATTAGTCATCAATATGTTCCTAAGCTAGCATTTTTTTGAATAAGTTAAAGTTGTATTAGTAAACTGAGTAAGGCACAAGTCATGCGCCAAACTGCCAAACTTCCAAACATTACAACAAAACACCTAAAACCACGCCTTCTTTTCCCTTCCTAAATGGCAATTTAAACGCTATCTTTCATAGAAAATGTCCCTAATCTAAATGGTTGTGGACTGGATCTAGGCCCCTGAAAAATAAAATCTCATACGATTGAACAGTTCGCATGGGGAATCAGGCCTGAAGTTGAATAACATACTTCCAAATCTGAGAGAACCATTGAGTCCAAATATAAAATTATCAAGAATATTTCCTTCTCAATCATGCAGGATTTCGCAGTTTTTCATTTTAAAATCTCACAGAATGTCAATAATTATTAAAATTGATAACTTATGCATATAAAAAATAATTAAAATAATTTAATTAGCTCTACACTAAAATCACATATATTTAATGTATTTATTTTATTTTATTTTAATTTAAAACGACAAAGGAGTGACTCGAACCCTCGTTCTATTAAGTGGAGGTGAAACGTTTTACCATACTGGGTTGCGCTTCATTGTTTAAGTGCTTGGTTACGCACGCCATCATAATGTATGAATTTTAATAGTTTTTTTCAAAAATTATAACTATAAGAGTGAACTATATCCTGTAAGTCATTGACTAAACACCTTATTTTTTTAAAAATAAATATGTTATATTCATATTGTTTATCCAAATTCGTTTAAAATTTTATTTTAAATATAATTTAATTAAAATCTAAATTTTACCACGATAAAATCAATCTCTTGAAGGCTAAACGAACTTGAAAATTTTGAAAAAGAGCAGAAGTTTAGGGAATGATTGGAAATCGATTTGAATTGAAAAATATCCATTCAAATAGCCTGTTTTGTATACAAAATAGGCTATTTAAATGGGCATTTTCCATTTTAAATCGATTCCGAATGAGCTTCTTAGTTTTTGGAGGTACAAGTTGGGAAAATTAAAATAAGATAGTGTAAAAATAAAAAGAAGGTAGGATGCATCGGGATTTGGAAAGGAACGTCTGTCACATGTGGTTGAGTGTGAGAGTTAGTGATAATGATTAGGAACGATCATAAATCAAATCAAAACAAATCAAACACACCACATGCACGCAAATTCTGTGCATCTGCCTCCTTTTTCATTTTCCAGCGGCACTACCTAAAGCGCGGGAAACTCAAACATTCAAGTTTTTGCCAAATTCAAAATGCATAATTGGTAAAAAAATTATGAATCCTATAATATTATATTAATTATGTGAATTATAAATTTTTGTCCATTTATATATTGTCTAGTATTATATACTACTTCTGTGGCTAAATTTTTTTTTATCGGATTTTTCAGGAATTTTTGGACTCTCATTAAATTTTTTTTAATTAGTATGCAGTGTCATCTTACACTTTAATTGTATGTTTATTATAAAACTGTAATTCAAAATGCTGAGTTAAAAACACCTAAACTAGTCTATTTCAAATAATTTTTTACCCGATTTTTAAACTAAAACCGTATAACGATCAGTCCCTTAGTGAGTGATTGGGTTTTCTACGGTGAGATAGTAGTCGAATTATTTATTAAAGTGAAATAGTAGTCGTGATATCGTTAAGATCTAATGTCAATCGTTAATGTTATATGTACCACTACTAATATTATGTACCACAACTTAAAAGTAGTCGTACTATTATGTTTACTAATCTATCCATTAAATTTTATTTTTGCGTATGACAAACAAATACATAAACATACAAAATAAAAGAATCTAGTAAGTCTTCTGAAAGACGGTCTTATAAAAAGATTAAAAGAGATGATAAAAATTACAATTATAACAAAAAACATTAAAGGTTTTACTATGAACATCGGTGATAAAATATACATAAAAAAATAATACAAATTGTTAACTCTTAAACATTATTAATATTGCTTAAAAATTATACATATAATTAAGAACATCAATCCGTCTCTCAGATCTCTCATTAATACACGTCTCTCCTAAGACTTTGTGTTCTTCGTATAACTCCGTATTCATCATCACTTCAAAACACATGTATAATAATCTAATCCAACCCTTCAAGCATATCCATATCATCATTTCAATAATCTAATTATAATTTTTTTACAACTCAATTCAAGAGACCTAATTCTTCTTAGAACCCTAAATTTCCAAATTTTATTGTTAGAAGAATATTTGATATCAAAACAGTTCAAATGCGGAAGAAAAATTCACCATTAAGGCGTGAGAAAACAAGCTAAGTAATCTATGTTTTGTCTATCTAAGATAGTAGAATGAATTGTTACAAACTATGAGCTCATAGCTCCAGTATTTTATACACAAATTCTATCTAATAGAAAAAATATTAATTGTACCCTTCATGTTGCAAGAAAGATGGCGGGAAACTGTAACTAACTGAAAAATATTTAAAACTAACTCATCCTACTTATCTATAATAGTCCAAAATGGATTACACTATCTATAGCATTGGCCTCTTTGCATATCATCGCTTGTTCTTGAGGGTCTTCTCTGCCATGCTTGTGCTTCCATCATCTTCCGCGTTTCCTTGCTTCATATTCTGAGAATTCCCCGTAAGATGAGCATATATAACACTATAACAATTTAAGTCTTATACAACGATTAAATTTACCACACTCCTCCAAGTATAGTATAAAGTATAAACGCCTGTATATTAATTATGCTCATCTTAGACATTAAGTACTTCATGTCATATTGAGTTAAGGCTTTGGTAAATATGTCTGACAGTGGGACTCGATGCGAATCCTGCCTAAGTTCAAGACATGTATGATGTACTCGGCCCTACAAATGGAAAAGGTCGGAGGTGGATTGGAAGATTTTGATGTTTGGAAGCATTGCGAGACCCCAGGCAAAATTGATTACGTGGATGGTATGCCATGATAGACTTGTGACGAAGATCGATTGTATAGATTCGGGATGATTGACAACAATTTATAAATAACTCCCTAAATTATGAAACTATAAAGAGTTCATATATTTTATAGCGAATAAGTCTACTATTTAAATGCAAGCGCCCTGTTTAAAGCGCGACTAAGCCAGCAGTCTATTGAACCTTGCACCTGTGAATCTTAACGACTAGAATCTTGCTGGATTTCGAGCCAACACATATTTTTGCCTCTTCCCACGTATGGAATCTCGTGAACGCCTCTTTTTTGGATGCATATAGACACATCATATCTGGAATGATGTCCTATGTTGGCTGGGCTTCCAGCACTCCCAAGGAAAATGGTCGACTGAGCTACAATGGGTTCTTCAACAATTCTAGGGCAAGTATTGCCGGAAACGGCTGCTCAAACTAGCCTTTGTTGAAGCCTTATATGAGGTATGGAAGCATCGAAATAACATGTGCTTAGGTTACAATGGTAGAAGAGCACACGTAGCTCAACAAGTTATCAATGTAATAATTTATAGAGCTTGGTGATGCCCCGACTTCGACCCCGTATTGGGAGTGTAATGCTTACATAGGATTCCTAGTTTCCTTTGCGTACTTAAGGTTGGATCGTTTGATCGCCTTTTATTTTGTACTGGTTTTGGAATTTGATAGAAAAAAAAATGTCTGCCAGTTATTCTTTATTGTGAATGTAATGAACATGTATCATACTAGCCAAGACCTTGTCTCTAACAAAGTGACATTATATCACCAAATGTTTAGTTCTCTCATGAAATATGGGATTTTAATAAGATGGATATTTGCTTGATTATCATAGAACAATGTAATAGTACTACTATCCTTTATGATGAATTCCTTCAACAATGATATCAACCAAACTACTTAACAAGTAGCAAAATACAATGCTCTATATTCTACATCAGAAGAAGATCTACTCACAACTGTCTGCTTTTTACTCCTCGAACTAATGAGAGAGGATCCAAGAAGTATACAATAACTGGAAATAGATCTTCTTGTATCACAACAAGATGCCCAATCATAGTCACTATATGCCAATAGAATCAACTCATTTTATGAAGGAAAGAATCAAAGAATATATCCTGGTCTAGAGCATTTTAAAGATATTTTAACACTATACACATCACTTAAGTGTGACTTTGTAGGTTTTTCCATATATTGACTTAACACTCCCACAATGTAAGTGATATCAGGTACTAATGTTCAGATAAACCACCTTTCTTACGAGTTCTATATATAGTTTAAGATTTTGTTCCATCAAATCCATATTTATCCGGATATCTAGTGGCAGATCCGAATCTGCTGCCATGGAAGCTCGACATTGGAGCTTCAAATAGCAGTCTGGAAGCTCCGTGGTGGAGCTTCCATGGCTGTTCCAGACATGGTAACTCCAAACAACCATATGGAAGCTCCACCACGAAACTTCCATTCGAGAACCGGAAGCTCCGTGGTGGAGCTTCCAAGGCGGGAAAATCCTCCACCATGAGCTTCCATTTGAAATCAGCATGGAGGAAGAGCTCAAGCTTCTACCATGGTAATTTTTGTTTTTTAGGTTTGATTTCATTTTCTTTTTCATTTAATTTTCTTGTGTCACTCTAAATTCTATGAAATAAAAAAACTAATATAATATTTATTTTTTTACTTGTTTTAATTTTTTTATTTTTTAAATCTGATATATGACATGGCAGGTGTGTTGGCGAGTTTGATCTGTTGCTCGAGTGACACCTTAACAATTTTGGTAAAAATTATTGAATTGGCCTTATTTTGTAATGAAAAGAAAAACAAAAGGACTAAGCATCACATGGTGGACAAACGTGGCGGTGTATGGATCATTGCCCCCAAACTCTAGCATAATTTGTGCCTTTTTTCCATTGATAGAGGAACTCATGCTCACGAGAATTCCTATGAAATGTGAGATGTTCTCCTCTTAGACTATATATATATATATATATATATATACACACACACACACACACACACAGCTCTCAGTACCTTTGGGAAGAAAAAAAAAAGAATGAAATTTACATTAAATTTGATTTGTCAAATTTAATGTTATAAATCTACATGAGTAGATTGTAGAAATAATTGAACTAATCATGATTTAGTTGCTTAAATTGAAATAAGTAAATTTAGGCCGTTCGTTGTTCGAATTTGTAACGTACTCAACTCCCGGTGGCCACCATTGTTGGCGCATTGCAAGTCAAAAGACGATGATCTTGGAGATCAAACAATACAAAAAGTAAAATATGCTTCGAATTTAGGTTATGTACATGTAACATACCATTCACTACTATGTTCTTCTATAACTTTGGTTGGGGTAATAAGTGCACATATATTGCAACTTTAATTTAATGCAATAATTATAATCAAACTAACAACTCATAAAATTGAAAAGTACACCACACATATACTATACTATAATATTACAAAATTACGCTACTTATGCGTATCGAAAAATAAAGTGGACAACTGATATGAAATAGATGGAGTATGCCATCTGTAGAGACTATTAAAAAACTTTGTAATGCTATTGTAAAAAAACTGATTAAAAAGAACTAAAATTATCTATTTAAACCTAATTTTAATCGCTTCTCAAACAACCTGATGCCCCATGAAAAATTGATCCAGTTTAGGATCATGATTGAACCCAACATGAATTCAACACACAACTTTTTAATTTGGAGTAAGACGCGCTACCATTGCGCCACGAATCCCAAGTGAAGAAAACTTTATAAATGCGGTTAATATCCATAACTAAGAGTTGTGTTGCAGTCGTTATTGGAATCATTGAAGTGTACTTTTGATAAAAATACACTGTTGAAACATCCTTGAAAGGTTAAGAGTAAATCTTATCTTTCACAGTTTCACTCATATCATTATATTTCAAGACCTTGTAATCATTCAAGTGTTGCATTCATCGATACTTTCTTAGTTACGATTTTATAAGGGTAATTATGGCATTGCATATATAAAAGATATCAAAACCCTAATGGAAATCGCCGCCCTCATTACGTCTCGTCCTTGCTATTTATACCCCTAAACATATTCACAATCTGTCTTATGTAATGGATCAAATTCTCAAGTGTCCGTTACTAAAATATTGATTTGGTTAAATCTGATACGCTGTCCTAATGTGGATGCATGTGTGTCTAACAAATGGATATATCCATTATGAATCGGATCCATTAAAATCCACTAATCCATATAAGATTAACCTCAACTTCCCTGCATGGACTATTGATAATGCATTGATGTCAGTTAACCTCAACTTCCCTGCATGGACAATAAGGACGAAGGTAATTTGCATTGTCATTTATTTTTTTCGAAAATACAAGTAATTTAAATTTGTGATTGTAGTTTCTTAAAACTATTAGACTGGATAAATTATTTGTTACAATTGAGTAGGTAAATTACAGTTTTCTGCTTCTGGCTTTAATCTAGCAACATTTCCTGCCAATTCTCTACCAGAAAGAACAACTCGACCGATGCTTAACACACCATTCAGAATAATCACTCGGCAGCTCATAGATATCGAACCTAGGTAGTATACATTCAACGAAATGCAAGTGATCACACGACTATCCAAAGTAAAAACAGGCTCATAATGACATTTCATGATTAATGGTGATGACATCTCCTCGACCAACAGAGTGTCAACATGAACTCGTAGAGTGTCGAAATGAAGTTCCCATGGTTTTTCAGAAATAAACCTACCAAGCCAATGAATAGAGCCATTCCAGTAAACTTCTTCCTCAAATCGGAATCCAGGATCTATATAGTTGGATACTGTTGCTATTTCTCCACCAATGCTCCAACAACAAGTCTTGGATGAATGAGGGCCAGATATGGAATCCTCAGGGAGAGCAACAACGCAATTGGTGGTCGGGTTATAGATGTCGAGAATGTTATCATCGCTACAACAGAGCATTAGTCCATTGCAAGAGTGATAGTTTTCGAGAATCCGGGTTCTATGGGAAGTAGTAATTCGTTGTTTGGATCAAGGGGAATGTACTGCAGACAGATAACAAAATTGCACGGGCTGGATTTGAATTCGGAAAAAATGTAAGGTTGGATATAAGCGAGAGCCATGGTTAACACACTGATTTGAACCGAATTAGCGATTTGATTGGCAATTTGAGCAAAATCTCTCTCACCAGATCCTCGATTGAAGCAACGATTTCAGCAGGTGATGATGATAAAGAGGTAGGTGTTAGAATATAGGATCGGGATAGGTACTGTAACGCCCAGCGATGTTGTCTATTGATAATAAGTCAACATCGTTGTCAACACTAACCAGAACAGATTATGTAAAAACACAAACTAACCTAAAACAGTAAAAACAGAACGCAGCGGAATATCTCAAGCCGGTATATATAAACGATACCGGCAAATGCCTTTTGGCAAAAGTAATTCTTACAGAAGAACTACGAACTAAATTCGATCAACAACAAGTTGACCGAACTGTAAATATATCTAGACCTAGATTAAACAACAAACTCTAACCTAGTTTGAATATCCGGAGTAGATTGCTAACCTTTAGCAATGACTCAAATACAATATTCAAAGTAAAAGTATAGTAAATAGTATGAAGACACAAGAGTTGGACAATATGTGTATCTCTACTTCTCAAGATGTGTCTTCAAACTTGTCAAGATCCTCTCTTATATAGGCGATGGCCAAACCCTAATAGAGATCGATGTTCCAGGCTTTGCTGCTTCCGTGATGGGCTTTAGATTGATGTCCACGGGCTTCGCAGCTTCCTTGACTGGTTTCAGATTGAAGTGGCAGATTCCTTACTGATGTGTGACCACATATTTATTCTGCTTCGATCAGGAATCTTCCTTATATCGCATAGAAGTCTTTGAATGTTGCTGCCTTTTTCTTATCTCCGTATTCTTTCTGGCAGCTTGATCTTGACTGGAACCTGCTTCTCGTTCTTCTTGCTTTGCTTTGCTTTCTTGTGTTTCTGCAACACAGATACACAAAGACAACTACAACTCGTCAAACTCGTTATCGTTAGAAGAAGGTACCGAATTAACAAATAGATGTGCGTCATCACACTTTCAGTAGGGTTTTTCTGGTTCCGTTTTCTCGTCATGGTGGGTAGTGATCGAAAAAGGATGCAGTTCCTTTGTACTATCCAATTTACATATAAAACCATCTTTACTTTGATTTCTCACTTATTCACAGTTATTATGCTATGCAATATTAATTGTTTTGTATATGTTAGGCAGGTATAGCATTGAGTTTCCTTGTCAAATTTTAACCATAAATTACTTCTTAACGATACTGCCGTATTATTTGTTTAAATAAAGTATGGTAAGAAAGACTTCAAAATATTCTATTATACTATAATCACAAAATTTTATTAGAGACCTGCTAAATATGAGGAATGGCCTGCTAAATGAATATGCTTAAAAATTACCTTGATAATCCCGTGTGAGTCAAGTTTTACCAGTTTGTCGTTGGCAACAATTCTTGACAGTGAGCTATTTCATCAGAAATAGTCTTCATACTACACTCTGAAGCAATTGACTCATTCTCTATAGTGATTTTCAATTTACTCAGCATGTCAAGCACCTTTGCATCCTCAAATTGCACAGCATGAGGTTGCAACATTGCCTCAGGTAAAATTCTTTCCGAGGTTCATACTTCAGCATTCTTTTGTTCATGGGAAGGTCCAGAAACTGTAAAAGATATGTGTGATGTACTGCAGGACATACCACCTGAAGAAGTAATGCCAGGAAATTCTGCGGCGATAACCTTAACAGTATATGTCTTCTGAGGAACTAACTTCATCAGGGAAGTTTAAGTAAGTCAACCAGGCTTGGACAAAACCACTTTTAAAAGTTGAAAGTGGTCTCCAAATATGATCACCAACAACAAGATATTCACATTCAATGGTCACAGTAGAGAACTCACACCTTCAACCGCTTCACTGAAATACAAAATGATGGGAAACTTTCTGTCTTTGGAGTGGAAAGTTAATGTTGGCAGCGAGCTCAAACCATTGGAGAGACCTATAACTGATAGGGAGAGATTACAGCCAGGTGGAGGCCACGAAGAAAGTAATTAAGCCTCTCGCTTCAAAGTCGGGTCCAGAAGCCACAGATGATCAAACCAACCACTTTGATCATCAGGGTCAGTGAAGAGAGCATTACGTACAAATTCAAATTCCTCACCCAAAATATTCTCTTTGTTGAAAGATTATAGCTTCCAGTAGACATGACAAAAGCATGATGTGAGCACATAAGGCATAGGTAAGGAACAATGAACACCATTGAAACAAAATGAGGAAAATAAATGGGATCAAAATCACAAATCAGAATATTTCTGCTCAACTCCATTAAGAAAAGAAAGTTATAAATTTTTTTTTGAAGAAAAGAAGTCCCGAATTTATGGGGGACAGTGGGACTCGTCTTAATGTGATGCGGAGCTTGTAAGATCCCAGATATTTATAATCTACATCATATGTACAAATTTAATTATCTATAAGTAATCACTTGCCCCATAAAAGCAATTGGTTTTCAAAGAGGATTGATTTCAGAGTCAGATAGTATGTTTATTTGTTCAAGTCATTCCATTCACGAAACAGAACTCCTCATATTTTAGTTAAGAGGGTTCCTTTTTCCCTGTGATTTTCACTTCTTGCAATCTACTTTCACTTCTATTTCTTCATATTTACATGTCCTCTTCTCATAATCAACACCCCATTACAAAATAAACCTTAACCACAGGTAAGTCCACAAAAGAAATAATCGAAGGACATGTAACACTTTAAAGAGTAAACTAGAAAGGAACACTCCATATAACTCCAATTAACTATATGAGTACATGCATTTCTTTCTAATTTATCGACTTCCAGAAGCACAAAGATCATTGCCACACCATTACCTTTATACTTCAATAGAGTAAAAGGAAAGTGTAAGCCAACCACCACAACTAGAATCTACTGAAATACTAAGTACTAACAATCAACATACAATACCTTCGATTATGCCATGAGGAGTAATTTTAGCTTCTCAATATTTTTAGAATGTATTTCTGTTAACGATTCAACGCCTTTTAAAAATGATTTTAAATTTTCGGGACGTTACAACGTAGATAAATTTGTTTCCATGATCAGGTAGTCTATTTCCCCAGGTGATATCAACCCAAAGAGGTTTCTCCGTAGGATTCTCAATTGCTGCTTCCGCAGTATGTGATTCGTCCAGAATATTGGCCGAAATCGTCTACTCTTTGTCCAAGGTTTTCTCTGGTTCGGTGGTTCTGGATGGTTCTGGGTTAAGAAATCTCGCCGATGATCGCGTCATCAGAGGCCGGCGACCGCCCTACACTACTGCTGACGATCTCCTTAACATGGGCCGACGATCTGGCTGTCATAGTCCAGTGATCGCCCTACTCAGTCCTATTCGAAATCAAATTTCCTCCCTCCGTATTTGATCCATCCTACAACTATTCTGTAGTTGTTTCCTCCATGCTAATCGATGCCATCATTGAACCAGATGGGTCTGCAGCGGTTGTCGTAGTCCCTTTCTTCTTCGAGCGGCCACGGGTTGCGGTGGTTCTGTAAAGTTCTTCTCGGGAGGCATCGTTAGTAAGAATTATATTTGAAATACTATCCATACCGTAATATTGTATGTGGGGATTAATATTTTAGCTTGGTTGACCAGGAAAAAGAAGCAATGGTGTTGAAGTGGTCACCTGGCAAAGATCATGAACCCCACGCTTCAGAAACCATTCCACAAAAGACAAAATAAAAGTCAAAATTAGCACAAAATACGTACTCGCTTTCCAAAATCTTCACTTTCAAGTTTCAACAAATATTCAACTAATTATAGAGTTTTCTCATGCAGCAAGCGTGCAAAATGCCCTAATGCCCTGTACCAGGTTTATTGAAATGCAAATAGACCACAATTATTATGAAGCCTTGATGGTAACGTGAATGTATAATGAGAATTTTAGACATGGAATAGGACTATATGTGAGAAGCTTATCTTCTTTATCAACTAGTATAACATCTAAAAATCATAATTGAAATGCAAATTTCAGAGTTGATTAGTTGAATTAAGTATGTTTCATAAGCTAGCTGAGGATTAGTAAATAAAGAGCTCAAGCTCGAGTTCGAAAAGTACGAGTATTAACAAGCTTTATTATTTTTAACAAGTATTATATATAAAAATATAATTTATTAAAATAATTACTCTTAATGTCGGCTCGGTAACGAAATAAATATGAATTCCGACTTGGACTCTGTTCGAAATAGCTTATTGAACCGATCTATTAATAAGGCCCGACTCAACACCACAACTCTACAACCTATCCCGTATCGAATTCTAATGCTTGCTACCAGACGACACATGACCATACCTTATTAGTCCATACTTTATTCTTTTCATTTTCTATTTTTTTAGTCCAATGTAAATAAAAAATCATTATTGATTGTGTCTGAAATACTTATAATTTTACCCTTCTTCCATGTATTTACATTCTACGAACGATGTATTATTATTTTTTGAATTTTATTAAAAAAAAAATTAACATTTTATTGTAATATTCAACATAAAATATAAAATATATAGGAAACAAAGATATTTTCACGTCAAAGTCTCAAAATCACTATTATAGTTTGCTCGTCGAACTTTCCATAACATGATATACACGCTCGTACCCCAATAATAAGAAGTAGGGTTGAGCATCGGTCCAGGCCCGGACCGAACCGAGCCCGGACCAATATGGCCCAGACCGATTTTAAAGCCTTTTCTAATCTCGAGGACCGGATCTAAATTGGCTCGGTCCAGGCCCGGATTTTACAAAAAAAAAAATCGGAATTGGGGAGAAATTATGTCTATTTCGAAACCCTACCTTCCAAAATTATTCAAAATTCTCCAAACCTCCAAAAATATGAGATCGAGAACAGAGGAGGCGACGACGGACGTGGAGGCATTGTGGGCGGAGGTCAAGCAACGGAGGAGAGAGCAATGGAAACCGTGGTGATGGAAGAGATCGAAAAAAGAGGAGGCGTGGTGGCGGAGGCGGAGCACATGAGGTGAAGGTGGACGGAGGAGAGGAGACGGGGTGCAGCCGTGCAGGTGGGCGGAGGCGGAGCAAAGGGGGTGAAGCCTTGAAGGTGAACGTAGGAGAGGAGACGAGGTGAAGGTGGGCACTGGGAGGAGACGCAGAGTACAAATGTGTGGCGGAGCCGCGGAGGGGTGGCCGGGTGGAGCCGTGGAGGGAGGCGGTCGTCGGTGGTGTAGGGAAGCGTCGGAGTCGATGGTGGAAGGAGGCGGTCGTCGATAGCGGCCGTCATCGGTGGTGGAGAGGGGCGGATCGGAGGAGAAGGGGCTGATTGATTTTGGATTTTGGTGCTAGGGTTTTGGAGGAAATTAGGTATATATTTGCTAAATTCAGTCCTGATCGATCCGACACGCGATTATCCGGTATTTGGCCCGGACCGGACCGAGGACCAAAATTGTGAAATCTTCAATACCGAGGACAGGCCCTAGTCGGTCCCGAACCGGACCGAGGACCAATTTTTCGATCCGGTTAGGACCGGTATTTCGGTCCGGTTGCAGTTTTGCTCACCCCTAAATAAGAAGTCACGTTATAGAAATTTCATGTTGGAATAACTTTCAATAAGCATTCAAGTAGTTAATTTCCCTTTTGACTGGACATGGTTTTCTTCTGGAAAAGTTGGTAATTTACAATTTCCTCCTCAGAATCCCAGCTAATAACCAAAGTACCAACAAATAAAATAAACTATGATGGTAACTGTCAACTGTCACAGTTGAGGCAAAATCATGAACAAACACCACAATAGCATGTTCTTGAAGAATAAACAAAGAAAAACAGTAAACTCTTTGAAATTTCCATTCCTTAGCTAGCGTACTACTCTTTGATTCTAGCTTGTTGGTTTTTGATTAGTCCTCTCACTTTGTCTTCTTCTCAACGAAAGCTTCTGACACAAATCATTTTCCTCTTTCTACTTCTCCTGAGTCATTATCATTTCCAGGCTCTCAATTATTCAACAAACTTTCTTGTTGGTTTTCATGTTGGGTACTCAGAATTGGCCTAAACACCTTGTTTTTCTTCACGAGATTGGATCTTTCATCGGAGTTCAAGATCATGCCTGATTGGTTGGATGATTGGCTTAAAACCCTTTATGTGGTTTTGACATTTTGCTCCGTACTCTGCTTTGGTGCTCTAAAGAGTCAGTATTTACACACCCTAACTTAGTCATGTTTTGTTTATTTGATTTCTTAATGGTATCCGTTAATGCGACTAATTCAGCCGAGTACTGTCGGACCATGTTTGTCACTTGTACAAAACTGTGTTTTTAAGGCTATGTTTCTTTTCCTGTTGCAGGTTTAATTGTGGGTCCTGTTGCTTGTTCCATATTAATTGTTGGGAATTTGGGTGTGATTTTGGGATTTTTTCCTGCTCATGTTTCCTGGACAGTATATTCTCTTATCAAGTAATAATTGTTCCTAATATACTCTGTCAATTTGATTCTTGAATATTTTCTATACTTAAAAAAAAATAACACTGATTAGCTTATTTATTGGATAAATTGGTTGTTAACAGAACAAATAGGTTTGATGTACCGCTTAAAGTCGCGTTACTGCTGGGATTGCCTGCTCTTTTTGCCATTTGGTTGGGTCTTAGTGTAGCTGGTAGTGTTCTTGTGGGAGTAGGATATGGTTTTTTCACTCCCTGGATTTCTTCTTTCGAAGCCTTTAGGAACGACGACGGATCTAAGAAGTTCATCCACTGCATTGTGGTATAGTTTGTTTATCTTAGTCCTGCAATCTAGAATTCTTGATGTATAACTGACTTGTAAGTAATTTGTTTGCTGGGAGATTAATTTTCTATGGCATGGGAAATTAGGATGGTACGTGGGGGACTATCAGGGGTAGCTGCACTGTCGTTCGTGATTTTGGTGATCTGTGTTATCACTCGTATCCAGTCTATTTGAAGGAGCTACGTGATCTTCCCGCTTCTGATAATCTTCAGCCTCTTAGGTAATCAGTTGATGATTTGAGCTCTTGTAAATATGGCATTAGCAGCTATCGTGGTGGTGAAAAATTAACGAAAGACTAATCTATTGCAAAGTGCAAATACATTAGTAATACATAAGCTTGGGTTTCTCGTGTTTTATTGTTGCTATAGTTTATGTTAGAAATGCTGAGAAATAGGGTAAAACCAAGGTATTTGAGAATGTGAAGAATATTTGTAAAGCATGTGAAAAAATAGGTCCAAAACATTGTGGATGTTTAGTTACAGAAAAGGGAGCTAGAAGTTGTTTCGGATAATCTTCCGCTGCTATTCAATTTCTACCAGCTTAATTTTAAAGAAAAGAAGTGCTACCATTTGTCCTTGGAAAAGCAGAAATCCTTCTTTTCCTAGGAATAACCTGGGACAAATGGCTGACCATCCCATAAAGAAACCTATCAATTAAAATGAATATTTTTTTTACATTTTTTGGGATTACATGAATAGAACTTTGGAGATTGGCATTATCCTGTTGTTGGAATTGGCATCTCATTATGATTCTCAACATGTCTTTCTGTATCTGTTATGTAGATTCATTCACGTCCCTGCTTGCATTGCTGTCGGTCTTCTTGGATTGATTGTTGAGATTCCTCTATACACAGCTATAGCTATTATAAAGAGTCCATACATGTTATTCAAAGGATGGCAGAGGCTACTGCACGATTTGATCAGCCGGGAAGGCCCTTTTCTTGAAAGTGCTTGTATTCCCATTGCTGGTTTGACGATCCTTATGTGGCCACTTGTCGTTATTGGGAGCATTTTATTGGCTATCTTCACGAGTTTCTTCATTGGGTTATATGGATCATTTATCGTATATCAGGTTATAAACTATCCATGCATGTTCACTTCAAAAATCAATGTTTTTTTTTGAACGAAAACTTAAAATATCAATGTTACGATGAATCAAAATGAACTTTCACACTCATTCTCTGTGTTGATGCAGGAGCGGTCTTTTCGAAGAGGTGTGGCATATGTAATTGCTATGGTTGCTGAATTTGATGAATATACCAACGACTGGCTTTATCTCCGTGAGGGCTCAATTCTCCCAAAGTAAATAATTTTCCGTAAATAGGTATCTTCCTTATGCTTATTTATCATCTGTTGCACTGATTATCTTTGTCAAAATTAGGCCTAGGTACCGGAAAAGAAAACAAACCAACTCATCTGACCTCTCTGTTCAGAGAAATCCATCTTTACGTGAAAGGTTTGATTCTGCTTTCCCAGAAGCTCCTGGAATTCTTGTACCAAGCCTATCATCATCAACATCGGTTAGGGAGGCGATGAAAGAGGTTAAAATGATCCAGGTACACTTCTCACATTCCATACAGTAATACTTAAATCAATGGTATTTGTTTAAGTTCACGGCAATAACTGATTTTTGATAACGAATCAGATATGGGAGAGCATGATGAAGTCGATAGAAGTAAGAGGAAAAGAATTACTAGATACAAGGGTGATAACTCCAGCCGACCTCTCTGATTGGTTAAAGATGAAGCATTTAAAAGAGGCACCCGTTATTGATGTTGGATTACCTTCTTTCTCATTTCTGCACACCATTCTATACTCTATTGGATCTGGATCAAATGGTCTTATTCTTATAGATGGTACTGAAGTTAACCATCTGAATAGACCTCAGGATAGATTGTTGGACTGGTTTTTTCAGCCTGTAATGGTCTTGAAAGAGCAGATTAGAGTCCTTCATTTGGAACAAGGCGAGGTAAGGTACCTTGAGAAACTGATTCTTTTAGGGAGTGACAGGGAACGGTCCAAGTCTTGGGAGAATGGGAGTTTTGTTACCCAAGATGCTCTTAGAGCTGCTCAGATCGAGGGTCTCTCTCGCCGGTAAGCTTGCCATGGCTTATTTCAGGATTTATTGATATAAACTGCTGATAGTACAATTTGGTTTAAAAATTAAGTTGCTGAAAGTCACTCTGATTTGAAGGGAGTTAATAAAATCAGCAATGTTATTATTAGCTATTTTCTGTTAAACTTAATCTACATGTGGAATTAGTCGAAGCCTGACTTGTTTTTGTTTGTGCCAGGATGGTGGGAATGGTTAGAAGTGTATCAAAATTACCAACTTACAGAAGGATATATCGACAGGTAGTGAAGGACTTGATCATGTACTCGACTGGCAAAGATGGTAGTGCGAAATCTATCTCAGCAACAAAGGAAGGACTAGCTTGGTCCACTAATTCCTCTGCAGCAAATGAAAACTCAACCAGATCAATGTCCAGCAGATCATTAGCTTCCACAGAAATTGTTTAGGGATGATTGCTGATTAATACGTTACAATTCTTTTTGTGTACATTCCATTAGCTGGTTTCCGTCCATAATTCAGTTTTGACACAGTATTGTTTTGTTTGTTCATGGTACAGCTAGAGAGCTTTGTAGTTCTGAGATTGTAGAAATGTACATAAAAACGTTGTATTGGTAGATGCAGTATATCAGTTTTAGAGGATATCTGAAATAACATCATGTTTGGTCACTTGCTGTCTCAGGCTCCATACCACAACATACTAACACAGCTCCCCTCATATAGTGATATGCAGCATCGGTATGAATAACCGCGCAGGCTGGAAGATACAATCTGCCATAAGGTATGTTTAAAAATCATTTATATGGATATTCGTGCTGCAATTGGATATGGAATGGGATGGTTGTTACTCTTGTAATGACTACAAATGTTTCACTAATTTAAACCGACTCGGTTGTTATGGACGGACCCCAATACTTTTTTGTGATTTAAGTATATATATATTGTTTGATTACACACTTATAGTTTAACGGGTCGCAATAATTCAACAACATAAAATTCGTTAGGAATAATTAGAAAACAATATCTTACAATAACGAAATCGCTCGAATCGAATTACAAAGTACAATGTGAGCTACAAATCACTTGATTGGAAATTGAAGTACTACTAAATTGAAAGGTCGTACGAATAAACAACGCGAACTCCAATCCGTTACTTGGAAAAGTTGCTTACAAAGGATTAACACATTTACGGTAGGTCAACTCACGCCTTTTGCGTACGAGACCTTTAACATAAGCCTCGTACGTTCCAAAAATACTCATGAAAGACCTCCAATTAGGGTCTCACCATTAAAGCATATGCCTTAGTTAGAGGATCATCCTGCATTTCATCAAAAAAGTAAACAAACATATATCATGAATTAGATTATAAATTCCAAGAATTGTGTGCAGTGCTTGAATTTAAATTAATGAAGAAGAAAAAACCTAATTTGGTTTATGGGGTTTTAAAAGTCATTACCCTAGTTATGGCATTGTACAAGCCTAAATCCGTTATAACAATAGTGTTATTACGATCACCGAACCACTGTACACGACCCGACTTCAAAAGATACCCAAAATAACGGAGCCGTTGGAACAATAGCTCAATCTGGGCTACACCATCTTCGAAAGTGAACGATGGATCACCCAAGCACATGTGGTTAACTTGGTCTCCGAAAGTCAAGGAAACTTCCCTCTGTGTTATAAAAAAGAAAGTTCCATAGGCTTTGAACAAATTTATCATTGCAAGATTGACACCATAGACTTTGATATGGGTAAAGATAATAATTTTGCAGAAGGGGATCAATGTCCGACATTGTCGATTTTTTTTGTTTGGCCAATTTATCTTCTACACTATCACTTGCGGAAGGGGATCAATGTCCGACTTTGTTTCAAAATATTGTAACGTTGTTAGTGCACGTAATGTTTATGGTGTATTATTAATTCATATGGACAAATCAATACTTACTTTAAGCAATAGTGACTATTAATTACCTCGTTTTATTGAACAAAATTATTATAACATATCGGTTCGGTACGAAACCATTGTGTAAATGTGTTGTCATACTTCATGTATCCACATAGTATACCAAGCTAGTGAAGGGATAAATTCACACCCATCAAATACCTATTAATAGGTTTAGGTGAAACAAAATTTATGTCACACCATTACCAATGATAATTTGTCATCAGCCGTTCTCCCTTCATATCAATGAATCCTTGAGCTCTATTTTCCATTAGCAAAATCAAAATATGTCTACATCGAATGATCCTAGCCACCTAACATATGACGCTGATGAAATTTTCGAGTATGGAAGCGAGTCAGAGGATATTGTCCGTTTGGATGATTTGATTGGTAAATCTTCCGGTGCTAAAAAGTTCGAACGACGACGTCGAGATGTGATGGAACATCCAGATCGACCTCTTACTTTCATGAACAACAAAGGTTCATTTCTCATTCTTATTCACATTACTCAACCGACTTATTCATTATCTAAGTTGTACAACAAATTTGGTATGAACTTGTTAGCATTTGTCAAATTTGTTTACCCTACGACTATGAATACATATGTTATGAATAATTGCCACAATTGATTATGTGATACGAGTGAGTAGTATTCTTTGTTCGTCATTAAGAAATTGAGATATTAGTTTGGAACATCGTTACGATATCGTAGCACGGGAAAAGTTTCGTAAATGACTTTGAAACCTTTTCGATTCAACCATTTTGAGTATTGTCATACAAATTCACTTATCCATTTCATTTCTTCATTCGTGTTGTAATGTAATGAAGTGGCTCCAGAAATTTTGAGAACCTTACATTTGCACATCAGGTGAAGATGGCATTACCTAAATGAATACAAAATGCTTAAGTTCAAGAATGTAAACGACCGCTACGTCTACAATGTGAATCCACAAGACTTCTCAACAGGCCGTCTTATTCATTTCACAAGCCAATTGTCATGTTGGAGGGAAACTAATTTGATTTGGTATCAAGCTTGGGGAGAGCCATATACTTCGGGGCTACACCCTTTGTGTAACAATAAGGATATGGAGGAGATGTGGTTGAATTTGGAGAGCAACAACCAAACCGTATTGCTAATTTACTTCCAATTCTTAGATTACCAATCGGCGGAGAATCATATGTACTCTAATGAACCGCCATTGTACCATCTTTCATCAAGTGTCCCTTACATGCCGGATGGGTTCGATGTTGATTACTATCTAGACACGGCCGTGCACAATAAGCTACAAGATATACATTTGGGGAGAAAAAAGGTGCTTCAACAAGAGGCTAGAGGTATAAGGCCGTACGTTACTAGAATTTCAAACGAGATATAATACCAGGTTTTGTGGCCACTGAAGACACGCCTTTGCGTTACTCTCAGTCTATTTGACATGGCCACACTACTAGAAAAAATGGATTTGGCGACGCTGGAAATTATCACAAAAATATCCTATAGTAACGCTTATGCTATTGTGACGTTTTTAAAAAGCGTCATGTGGTTTGGGGTTTCAATAGGTTTGGCGTCATTACAAGTTTTTATTGTAACCCCATAACAAGTTGATATAAGCACATATTGTGACCCAATTGGGTTTCAATATCCATTTGTGGTAAAACGTTTGACGCCAGCAATGCTCCATAAGCGTCACATTAGGCCATTCTAGTGACCTCAAATTTGATCATTATAATTGTTTTATTCACCAATCATGGTCTTGATAATGGTCTTCCATTATTATTTTTATATGCATGTCTGAATATGTAAATTTAAAAAAAAAAGTTAATAAGAATTATCATTTGATTAAAAAATTTAACAATAACTTTCAATTGGTGGGAAATTTTTTAAAAATATACTGTAGAGTGAGACACTGCCAGTTTATATATTGGTTAATAACGCCATATAATAAGTATATTTACCAATAACAACCCGTCCAAACTATGAACTCAGGTGAATTTTTGGCTCGTTTTTGGCATTTAAGTTTCACTCGTTGGCTGCTATGTACGAGTTGGACACGTGGAGGCCTGTGGTTTAATCTGGGTTATAATTTTCAAAAAAAATCAAAAACAATTTTAAAAAATGAAAAAGGTACTTTAAAAAAAAATTCAAAAATAATTTTAGGGGGTCACGTGTAAGGCCCAGATTTAATCTGAGAAAACAAATTGTTTTTTTTAATTACTTTGAGAGGACACTTGTCCCACGTGCGCGTATGCAAAGGCATACCGATACACAACGATTTGACCACATCGGCACCGTGTTCCATCAACAGCAGGCACGTCGGAAAACAAATTCGACGACGACGATGAATATTCCATATTCCACAAATTTCTTGACCGATTAGGGGTACCAAAGCCTTCAATTTTGCTTTATTTCAATCTAGGTGTTTTTTTTATCTTCAATTGGGTAATATCCCGTTTTAAATAGTCTCATTTTAATATATATTTTATTATTTTTTCAGATTTAATCTGGGCCTTACACGTGCCCCCCTCATATTTTTTGTGAATTTAATTTTTTTTCGTTTTTACATTTATTTGAATTTTTTTGAAAATTATAACCCAAATTAAACCTCAACTCGGCACGTATATTGTATCTTACAAGTAGTCGGTGAG